>VDFB02372121.1:0-36437 GCA_007258455.2 Sequoia sempervirens | reverse complement strand
TCCTTAGTGAAGCAAAAAATTTTGGTTTTGGGTGGCCAATAGACAATGTAGTGTTGTGCAATGGTAGAAAGAGACAAAGGGCATGCTGGTTCCATTAGCCCAGATGCCAAGAGAACAGAAATTTGATACTATGATGGATATGTTGGCTGAATTCTTGCACAAGATGAACCAAGTTCCTACTCCTGGTCATACAGTACATCCTAATAATCCTGGTAGTTCTAATACACAGCCTTAGGACAAGTCAAGGATTTCACTCAACTCCACATCTAGGCCCCTACACCCTACCCTTATGCACAGGGTTGAGAGTCAAGTTCGTTAGGAACAGCCTCCTAAGCAACCGATGACCATGGTCGATGAAGTTAGGGCCATCCATGCAAAATATATTTCACTTCCTCCCGACATCAAGAACATGTTGACTTTTGATCAGTTCCTAAACCAAAGGGGACAGAGAGCAGTGGCAATTGGCAGGTTAAAGACTAGAGCGCCACAGGGTACCAAGGATCTCCAACAGGCAGTGAGCAAAATTACTTTGGAGCATTTTGATGGTGGCCATCGTCGTACAGTGTGTGCTTGGGCCCAAAAGTTAGACAACTTCCTGTCCTTAAGACCCATGCTTGAGGAAGAGGCAATCGAGTTTGCCACGCTACATCTAGATGGCATAGGTCACGAGTGGTGGTATCACAGATTAGTGACATTGGGACACAGGTCAATCACATCTTACGATGAGTTCACTAACAAACTCATTAAATGATTTGATAGGAGAGATCCAGAAGTTTTCTTCCAGGAACTTGCATAGCTTAAGCAAGTTGGATCTGCAGGCCTATATCTCAGAGTTCCAATGGTTATCAGTGATGGCCACTGGTATATCAGAGAGGAGATTAGTGGTACTTTTCAGTGAAGGTCTTTTAGAACCCTTACGTGGATGGATCAAGGCTTTTGATCCACCTTCATTGCAGGACGCAATGAAGAAGGCACAAGACATGGAGCTTGCTGCCCGCAAAAAGGCAATTTTCGCCTAAAACAATTACTCCTCCAAAGGATGAGAGTCATCATCAAGTTGCAGATCTGCAAAGGAAACCACCACAAAAATTTAATGATGATACCATAAACGCCTTGAGGAGGAGGAAATTATGCTTCAAATGCAAAGGGCCTTGGGACCGGGATATAAGTGTTCAATGTAGGGTCATGCAAATCAGATGGAATATTTTTATGCTAATGAAATCAATTCTGAAAATTTTGAACAACAATATGATTTGAAGGACAATGTGATAGGACAAGCATCCGAAGAGTCAAAAACAGACTTAACAAAGTTATCCCCTATTGCACAACTCTCTAGCATAAAAAGAGAGAGGTCATTCAGAATCAGAGGAGTCTTGAGCGGGCAGCGTGTGATCACTTTGCTTGATATAGGAGCCACTCATAACTTCATTGATGAGGGATTGGTTGTCAAGCATGGACTTCAGACATAGGATTTTGAGGGGTTCAAGGTGAGAGTAGCAGATGGTTTCACCCTCACTTGTATGAGGAGGATTCTTAATCTCACCTTGCAACTAAATGATTACGAATTCCAAGCTGATTATTATGTCGTCAGCATGGGTGAGATGGATGTGGTCTTAGGCATGAAGTGGGTTCATGCAATTGGTGAGCTTTCCCTCAACTTGCGCACAATGGAAATAAAATTTGCAGTTGATGGTAGGAAATATGTGTTGAGGGGAATGTCTGAAGGCAGTCTATGTGTCATCTCCTTCAGTTGGAAGAAGTGCAGAGGGAAAGGAAAAGAGATTGAACAGGTTATGGAAGAGCGAGACCACTTTCAAGAGTATGATTTCGTTCATTGCCCTAGATATTCAAAGAGAGGTAATTCAGATCAGCAAGAAGATAGTGTACAATTTGTTATTAATCCATTGTTTGAGGATAACACTGATTTGACTTATAATAATCCACTCTTTGAGTTGGATGATGGTGCTCTTTTTGTTCCCTGTGTGGAATTGGGCAACAATCACAAGACTTGGGATCCTAGTTGTGGATTGGGACTACAATCAGGGCTTACGGATGCATTCCACAGTGTGTATTGTGCGATGTGCATATAGCTTTACTTTCAGCCCATTCGCATCTGATTTGACTACGATGCATAAGGCACGCACCCGTGTGATGGACAGTTGGTATGAGGTGTCTCTTTCTGTGAATGACAAGGACAAACCTTGCAGGTATTCAAAGTTGCTTCTACTAGATGATCATGTTTATAGGACACATGATATAGGGGTTGATCTTGGACGATGTGGCATACCTGGTGTGGTTAGTTTGGTGCAGCAAGAGTCATTTGGAGGCAAGGAGGACAAATCCTAGTTTTGTCCCTGGGATTCAAGGGGTGTACACCCATGGAGGGGTGTGATATAGGAAAGTTGTCATGGGGAGTTGCTTCACCCTCTTCAGAGTCATTTGGAGGCAAGGAGGACAAATCCTAGTTTTGTCCCTGGGATCCAAGGGGTGTACACCCACAGAGGGGTGTGATATAGGAAAGTTGTCATGGGGAGTTGCTTCACCCTCTTCCACTAGGTAAAGATTATATTGGAGTCGCGCAGCAGAGGTCAGCAAGTGTTGAGGATGGTGGGCTTCCAGTTGGATTGTGAGTCTTACGATCTACCTTGCTTGGCAGTATGCTCTTTCTTCAAATAGTGGTTGATAGGGCTATTCAATTTAGCACTATTGTTCTCTAGTGGTTGTTGTGGAGTTTCGATAGAGCATGATACCGTTTAGTTTGGGGTCCAGACATTCAAGACAGGCCTGAGTGTGCAGGTGAGGATTGCTTGAGGACAAGCAATCTTGGGGAGGGTGGACTATAATGTCCCCTTTTTTTGGGATCCATGTCTTTGTAGGGTTAGCCTATTATCTGGTTCTCTTAGGTTAACGAGATGTTCAAGGGAACCCTTTGGGGGAGATTCAGGCTCTTCAGCAGGCTTGATGTTTCATTTCGGTATATTTAGCTCAGTGATTTGGCAGTTGGTTGGTAGACCTTTCGAAGGCAATTTAGGAGTTCACCATTCATACTTGCTATTTATAGCAAGTGATATCAGGCTCAATGGTGGCACGCCTGCAGTTGGTAATTGTGTTAAGACACTCTCAGGGGGTTATTGCTAAATTATTGCCAAGAGCAATAAAATTATTAAAATCACATTACTTTAATAATATTCTTTTATTAAAGTGGCTTTATAATTTGATGTTATAAAGTTACTTTTAATAAAGTACTTTATAATGGCGTTATAAGGTGAATAAAGTAACTTTAATTAAAATGATATATTTTAAGTTACTTTATTATTATTTCATTAAATGGCACAACTTTCAAAAGCAAAAATATTAATTAATTGTGCAAGAGACAAAGTTTGCGTCGGGTTTTGTGAGAGGATTATTAATATTTTATTTTAAAAAGAGAAAAACCCTAAGTTGGGCGTTGGGATTTGGAGAAGGTTAAAACATCATTTTGAGCATCCAAGTTTATTATTCACAATTATGAGAGCTGAGCAATAGGTTTGCAAGTATGAAGTTTCAAGCTGATTAGAGGATGAAAACCCTTGATTAGGACAGGATCTATAGGCGTGAAAGATAGTCCAAGGATTCTAGATTGAATGGTCTCAATCAGAGTTCATTATCAAAGCTTAAAACAGTAATCTAGTAGAAGAATAAATCAGGTTATTTAAATCATTGTTGCAGATCAGAAATAAGAGTTTGGAGTTAATAATTGCAGATTTGGTAGCCCTTTCATTGGCACGTGTGAGTGGACCGATAGCTGCTCATTATTTTGACACGTGAGAGTTCCCAAACAGGCCGTACTATTCCTGAATTCCTCTCCTCAGCTGGCCGTACAGATTTATGATAGTGAGAGGGTTTCAAATGATCAAAGGGAGCTGATTTATGCTGGCACGTGTGGCTTCATAGCAGGCCGTACAGGATCAGATATTGAGGAGCTTTCCAACAGCAAGACGTGGATCTTCATCAGCGGAATTCAACCATTTAGAGGGCGTCCAAATCAGATTTCCTGATTGGCTTCGATCCCAAGGTGATATAGTGCAAGAATAAGGAGGCGACCTAGAGTTTTGTGCTTTAAATCTGCTGTAACAGAAATCAGATCCTATAATGACAACTTCCAGCATATGGGTATATTCTTGATTTGTTTGAAATCAATAAAGAATAACTGGGTCATTTTTCATTTTTGCAATTTCCTTCCTATTATTGTATTTTGCAATTTCTTTAAACTTCCAGCACCATTTTCGGCACCAAACCAAAAAAAAATCAGAATACAAAACAAAAACAAACAAAAAAACAGTTTTGAAACCCCAAGGGGACATCATAGCCTTGCATGAAGGAAAATAATTAGAATAATACTTTGGAGTTTGGGCCAACCTCCTAGTCTTTGGTGCCTTGCCTTGAAGAATAAAAATTAAAATTAAAATTATATTGTTGCTAAGGGCCGACCCTTAGACTTATGGCACCTCCAATAATTAAATAAAAATTGCAAATTATTTCTTATGAAGAAGGCCGACCCTCTCAAGTGGTGCACCCCATTTTGGGGAGTTTATTTTTTAAAATAAAAAAATATTTAATTAATATTAGGGGCCGACCCCTATTGGAGTGCCCAAATTAAGGGTGAAAAGGAGCGTATAAATTGAAGGGTCCATTTTGAAAGTACATGTTGCTTGATCAATCACCCTCCTTGGAGAAGATATTTAAGGAGATTGTGCAGTCCATTTGAAGGCAAGCAATTCATAGAATACCATTTGTATAAGGAGCAGATTTGAAAGACACATAAGTGCAGATTTTTAAAGATATATATGCAGATCCATATGAGCTTTATGGCAGAATTTATGAAGGATCTTTGAAAATTCTAAAGGAAGATTTTGATGAAGCAGTGAGTATATTTATGAAGGTGAATTAGGGCAGATCTAAGAAGTCTCAAATAAATTATTATATTGTTTATTAGGAGGTTGGTGCCTTCTAACTAAGGAGATCGAGAGCTTGGTGCCTCTCATTAGAAGAGTTTGGTGTCTCTTGCTGAGTTGTGGGGATTGGTGTCTCCTATGGGTTGGTGCCTAAGAAAGAAGTTTTGTAAGATGAAGTAGATCGGTGCCTACAAGAAGATCTAAATAAGCAATATTTTTCCCTAGTTTTCACCCCCAAGAGTTTCCATATAAATGGTGTGTTCGTCTTGTGTTCCTTATTGCTAGATCTTGCATGTGTGTTATTGTTGTGAATGATTAAGTTGTGAAGTATTACTGCTGTGGTTGTTTAAGTTTTGAAAAGTAAAAGATCTTTGTTATACTGATGTTTAAGTTTTGAAGAATGAGCTGATGTGTTTAAGTAATAATGGCAATGAGCTGATGTGTTTAAGTAATAATGGCCATGTCACACAAGTAGAATGTCCATGTGAGTTCATGAACGACATGACCACCAACAAGAGAATAATTTTTCTAACCAGCACTCTAAGGATAAAGAGATACATTGGTAGCATTAAGTAACCATTACTCATCCTTGGATATATGTCCCATAATTTTTGTGCATTTCATGACTCAATGTACGAAGAAAGTTAAACATTTTCTCTTTTGTTTAGTAATTGTGTCATAGATTGAATGTGATGGAATATAGACCATTTAAGTAGTAGCATAATAAACAACTATGCTATTACACTTTCTTTGTTTTTTATTAACAGATGCATACGTATAAATGCTTGATTTCAAAAAATTATTCCCCTTCAAAATATTTTGGACATTGATATATTCTTTTTTATAGCTTGGACTATAAATTACTAATTTTGTGAAGATACATGAACATGTTAAGTCCACGTGCTATAATCTTCAAATAAGGCCCATTCATGTATGTTTGTGAGCATGCCTTTCTCAACTAAAAATGAAGACTGCAGCAAAGACGGTAGACAAGGCAAGTGGAAAGAAATGCATAAGCTATCATTTTGTCAATTCTATTAGAAGAATTGGATGTTCTGGTCTTATAATCTTCAACTAAATTCTCATAGTCATAGCCATTATCAAGTTTGTGATGCATTTATTATTGAATTACAGTAGACTAGTATGGCATAACCCTTGTACATGTTTTAAATTAGAAAGGATGCCATCCTCAACAGGTCCTTCAATAACAATCTAATATACAAATGATAAATGTTTATTCACAAAAGAGTGCACAAGGTGGAACTCATGGACAGATTTAATTTTTGGATATTATAAAGGGAAAAATATAGATTACAGTGGATAATCTAATTCAATAAGATTTATCAGGTTAAGAGTTAAAAGTTAACAAAAAGAGGATCCAATCAATGCTTTACATGATTCCTAACTTTAACAAAAGGAAAGCAATAATACTTGCAATTCTAGTCAGCCTGTACATAATAGAATAAAGCAACAAAACATTCAAGTGATTTACATCAACTAGACATACATTCAAATCAAATAAAGCCTTTAAAAAAATCTGAAATGGTAAAAAACTTCTTACATTAACATAAAGAAAAGTTTACATTTTATAGAGTGCATAAAGCACTGTAGATATTAAATATATCTACCTACTAAAAGTTACTGTAGAAACAGTAACAACAAAAAAGACTAAACATAACATTGACCATTAAATAATATAAGAATAATATATTCTAACACCCTCCCTTAATGGTCAATCCGTCAACAACACCAAGTTGCCCCCTGAATTTTACAAATTTATCGGGGCTCAGAGACTTGGTGAGAATGTCTGCAGTCTGATCCGCCGTCGGAACATACTGCAGCTGAACTGATCCGTCTTCTACCAGCTGGCGAATGTAGTGACAATGAAGCTCAACATGCTTGGTACATTCATGGAAGACTGGATTTTTGGCCAGTTTGAGCACCCCTTGGTTATCAGTGTACAAGGGAGAAGGTCCTGCTTGTGACATGTGCATGTCAGAAAGCATCCTACGAAGCCAAACTGCCTCACATGCTGCTTTAACAGTTCCTCGATATTCAGCTTCTGTCGAGGAAAGAGCCACTGCCTGTTGCTTCTTGCTGGTCCATGTAACAGCACCTGTACCCAAACTGAAGACATACCCAGAAGTAGATTTTCTGTCATCCACTGAACCTGCCCAATCTGAGTCTGTGTAACCAATCAGCATTGGATCATTGCATCTGCCATACAAAATGCCATAGTCGGAAGTGCCCTTAACATATCTCAGCACCCGCTTCGCTGCAATCCAATGATCAGCTTTAGGAGCTGTCATGAAGCGAGAGATGTAGCTCACTGCAAAACTGATGTCAGGTCTAGTGGCAGTGAGATAGATGAGACTGCCCACTAGTTGCCTGAATGTCGTTTCATCGACTGGAGGTGAATCAGAGTTGGCTGATAACTTTAGCCCCTTCTCCATGGGTGTGGAAGCAGGTTTGCAGTCCTGCATTCGGAATTTGTCAAGCAAACTTCTGGCATATTTTGACTGAGAGATGAAGATGCTACCATTGGTCTGCCAAACTTCAATACCCAAACAATAATGGAGAAGCCCCAGATCTGTCATGTCAAAAGCCTGACACAAAGCTTGTTTGATTGCCGCAATCAAATGTGTTGAACTACCAGTAATGATCAAATCGTCAACATAGACAACAAGAAATAGAATATCATCACCAGAGTGTTTGACATACAGATTACTGTCAGAAGGGCTGCGCTGAAAACCATGATCAACCAAGTACTGATCAATCTTGAAATACCATGCACGGGGAGCTTGTTTCAGTCCATAGAGCGCTTTCACGAGTCTACACACTTGATGTTCTTTGCCGGCAACCTTGAAACCAGGAGGCTGCGTCATGTAGACTTCTTCCTGCAAATCACCGTTGAGGAAGGCACTCTTGACGTCCATCTGATGAACTGTCCAACCAAATTGGGCTGCAATAGCGAAGAAGACCAATGGTGCTCATCTTGGCGTAGGGAGCAAAAGTCTCCTCGTCATGCCCTCCCACCGGTGTAGAATCCCCGAAGCAACTAATCGCCTTTGTATTTATCCAGAAAACCATCAAGATGATACTTGACCTTGTAAACCCATTTGCAACTGATAGGTTTCTTCCCGTGAGGAAGATCGAAAGGACCCGTGTGTGATTTTTCGTAGACTATGATATTCTGTCTGCATAGCCTGTTCCCTCTGGAATTCCTTTAGCCTCGGAATAGGTATGAGGCTCATAGATGCTGTGGATGTTGGCCATAAGAGCGAAGTTGACTGTGGACTGCTGCTTGCTCTTGCTACGAGTTGATCGGCCCTCAATGAGTTCATCATCATGAAGATCACCGATTGTCTTGGCCCACCACTTAGGCCGACGAGTAGAAGTGCCAACATCCGAATAGGAGTAACGATCGCCGATGTCTCGGAAGAAGGTCATTCGATGTGAGTCCCGAGAAAAGTCGTGGTGCAAGCTCGACCGTGACTCTCATCTTCGTGAGTCGAATGCTCAAGCCCTCCCATCATGGGGAACCAAGAGGAAGACGTAACACCCTTATCGTGAACCTTCGTGAGGTTGATCCGCAGACTTGTTGTAGAAACAAAGGGACCAGAGTCTCATCAATCACAACATCACGGCTGAATATGAGACGACCTGTCTCCACATCAACCAACCTGTAGGCTTTGTGATTGTCGCTGTAGCTGCAGTAAACATAAGTGTCTCCGCTCTTGGAGTCCAACTTGGCACGCTTTGGCATCTGGAATCCATACATGAGCGTAGAACCGAAGACTTTCAAATGGCCCACCTTAGGCTTGCGTCCTGACCAGGCTTCTTCAGGAGTCATCTTCTTAACGGCCTGTGTAGGTGACCGATTCAGGAGGTAGACGGCAGTGTAGACTGCTTCAGCCCAAGTATTTCTTAGGTACATTTTTGTACTCCAGCATAGAACGAGCCATTTCAGTAATGGTGCGATTCCTACGTTCGACGACACCATTCTGCTGAGGGGTGTAGGGTGTGGTAAGTTGGCGCTTAATGCCGTGTGCAGCACAAAAGGAAGAGAAGTCAGCTGAACAACTCCCCCCCATTATCTGACCTTAGAGTAACAATGTGAGAACCCGATTCTTTCTCAACTAAGGCTTTGAACTGCTGAAATGTGCTGAACACATCTGACTTTTGTTTCAGAAAATACACCCACATTTTCCTACTGAAATCATCAACAAACAATAAAAAATACCTGGACCCAGTAACAGAAGGAGTGTTCATCGGTCCACATACATCAGCGTGAACCAGTTGAAGTACCTTGGAGGCTCGCCAAGAATCACCATCCGAGAACGGTGTCCGATGCTGCTTGCCAGCTTGACAAGCTCCACAAACTCCATGATTTGTAGTTTGGATCTCAGGTAGACCAGCAACAAGACCCTCCCGAGATAACTGAGAGAGGTAGTGGACATTCAAGTGCCCATAACGCTGATGCCAAAGTTTGCTGATGGTTGTACTTCGGGCTGCGAGAGCGTGCTCTTGAGAATCACCAGAATCAGCAAGTCTGTACAGACCGTGATCCTCAAGTCCCATAGCAATGGTAGTACGAGTCTCCCGGTCAACGATGCTGCAGGTGGACGAGCTGAAAACAACATCCAACTGGGGAGAATGCCGCATGATCTGACTGACGGAGAGGAGATTATGTTCCATGCCTGGAACATAGTAGACATCGAGAAAGAGTAAATTTCTTCCTCCTGAGTAAATCTGGACAGTGCCCTTACCAGCAACTGTGTACTCTTCACCTCCTCCGAAAATGACAGAATCTGAGAATGGTTCAAACTTGGTGAACCAATCGCGACGATGAGTAAAATGTCGTGAAGCCCCTGAATCGATATACCAGGCAGAAGAATGTACCGGATCTGCAGTTCTCTTGGCCATAAATGCATAGAATGCAGACTCTTTCTGCTCAGTGTGCTCAGCGACATGTGCCTTTTGTTGAGATCCTCCCTGCTTCTTTTGTTCAGAAGCCATCCGAGTGCGACAATCAGCCTTAATGTGACCGTATTTGTGGCAATAATTGCACTGAACGTTCTTCTTCTTCTTGCTGTCCTGTGAAGAACCAGAGCCTTTCGGCTGAGAAGATTGAGGCTTCCCTTTGTTCTTAGCAGAAGATTTGGCTGAGAACGCCTGTTCTGTGGAGGACGAACTGGCACTGCTTCCAAACTGCTGTCTCCAACGATCCTGTTGTAGAAGCTTGTTACACAAGTCTGGAAACTTCAAGTCAACATTTGTTGAAGTAATATTGAGCGTCTCAATGAAATGCTCGTAAGATTTTGGCAAACTCTTAAGAGTAATGACGACCATGTCCTCTTCCTCCATCTTTCGTCCAATGGCTTCCAACTGGTCTCGAATCTCTTTGATCTTTGTCAGATGCTCTTGAAGAGTAGTGTGCTTCTCGTCCATCATTATGGAAAAAAGCATGTTCTTAAGAAAAAATGCACGACTTTTATCTGACGTTTCATGAAGATCCTTCAAAGTTGTCCATACCTCAGCAGCTGTTTTGCCTGACGGTACTTGTGGCAGTTGATCGTCAGTGATGGAAAGCTTGATGAGCATGATGGCTTCCCGATTGCGTTCATCCCATTTATCCTGATCTTTTCCAGCTACAGTGGGTCGAGGTGAGTGCCCCAAGACGACCTGATCGAGACAACGATATTCAAAGATCGTCAACATACGCTGCTTCCAGGTGTTGTAATTCTTCCCGTTGAACTTCTGGCTGCTTTCGAGCATTATGTTCGTGAGAGATGCCATCACGTACCTCGCGGTCAAATTGGTGAAGGCAAGATAATGCAAAGAAAACAGAAATACAGAAACCCGAACACGGATTTTGAGGTTTTACTGAAAACCCAGAAGAGATAAATAAAAACCCAAAAGGATGGAAGAATACCCAGAAAATTTTGACAACACGGATTTCGAGGCACGGAAAACGAGGTACCCAGAAAAATCTAGTGACAACCCAGTTGAGATCTCGCAAAACCCAAAAGGAATCTGCGATCAGAAAAAAATTTCGACTTCAAACTGAGGCACAAATTTCGAGGCACAGAAAACGAGGTACCCAGAAAAAATGGACGACGACCCAGTTGAGATCTCGGAAAACCCAGAAGGAATCTGAAATAAAAATAATTTTTCGACTTGATCTGAGGGTTCAAAACCCTAGTCGAAATTTCTGGAAACCCTAGGCGGCCATGAAAACCAGAAAAAATGCAGAAAAGTATTCGAAATCTGCTGAAATCTTAGCACCCAGGTTGGAAAAACCCTAGCCGTCGCTGGTACAGGCAAAAACGACCTGTTGAAGCTTAGAAATCACCAAAAATCGCGCTCAAAAGACGTGTGAAAAACGCGGATAAAAGAAAAACGTGATTTTCAGAACGCTGGTATGAAAAAACGCGACCTGAAGACTGTAAAAATCGCGCCTTGAAGGAAAACGCGATTTCTAGAAAACAAAACAGCTTCAGATTTCGGCCCCTGCAGACAGAAATCGCGTCCTTAAGAAAAACGCGACTGTATTTCTGTTCGAAAAAAAAAACGACCAGCTGAAAAACGCGTTTTGATACTGAGAAATCGCGCGGGTGTCACACAGAAAGGCGGCTAGGGTTTTTGACAGAAAAAGTTCCGAAAATTTTCACTAAAAGTAGTATTACAAAATTTTCGAAAATTTTTGCCCTAGGCTCTGATACCATGAAATGGTAAAAAACTTCTTACATTAACATAAAGAAAAGTTTACATTTTATAGAGTGCATAAAGCACTGTAGATATTAAATATATCTACCTACTAAAAGTTACTGTAGAAACAGTAACAACAAAAAAGACTAAACATAACATTGACCATTAAATAATATAAGAATAATATATTCTAACAAAATCTTCATGGAACATACAACCAAACCTGCATATAATCTCATCAATTTAAACAATCAAAGCTTTACAAACAGATACATATTTTTGAAAAAACGAGGATACTTTAATGCTGACATAATGAGCTATGATTTTGTTTCTGATTAAACCCTACATTTAAGAGTACAAAACAAATACTCACTAAGAAATGTATTCCAAGGATAACTCTAAAGAAGGAAGAAACATCTAACTCACCAGTGCCAAAGCTTTCTTCACCACAAACAGAACACATTCCAGCGTCCATTAAATTTCCAAAGAACTTCCAACCAGTGGGCACCTAGTTTATGAGTACAATAACAATAGACATTTTTCACATGACTCTCACACAACCATAGCATTAGAGAAAAATCCATATAAATCAGGGTGAATTCCTACCTCAAAAAACTTGAGATTTAAATTTTTGGCAACCACATCAAGTGCAGCTGATGTTGGCATGCTCCTGCATTAATCATTGCATCCAACATTACATGAGAAAACAACAGTACAAAATATGAATGAAGTAGTATTTTGTTTGTAGTTGGAAATTATCTACAAAAGAATCATATGCATTACAGTTAGATGATAAAAAAGAAACTGCATAGCAGCTAGATGATAGAAGAGAAACTGCACAAAAGCAAATAGCAGATGAGACAAAAGGTATATAAGCAAGCCTTTTAAATTTTAATACAGGTTTTTTGATTCTTGTAATGCAAGACTTAGTTGCAAATGACTGAAATCATTTGCCTGGACCCATCTGTTATACTGGTGTTGCAGGTAGAATGGTTCCACCCATAGAAGCAAAAATCCTTAAAAAATCACGATTTTTGAGATTTTTAAAAAATCCTCAAGGTTGCCAATTTTTTCAGGATTTTTTGCAGACTGTTGACTGGCAAAAAATGGTTGAAAATCACAAAAAAAAAAAGGCCATAAATCGCCCTAACAATTTCCACGTTCAAAAACCCTAAATTTGGCATGTTTTATGCTATAAATCAGGGTCGTGATAAGTTAAGGGTGATCACTATCGACTTTGCAGTCTGCCCTACATACACGTGCGGATAGGTTCCTTTCTACTTTGAACTTTAAGGTTGCAGTCTTTTCAATATGCCCTAAAATAAAGTAAACCACAGTAAAATAAAGCAAGGGATTCTTCATTAATCAAAACAAGCAATTCCAGCCATTTTCACTAGTCGTGCCTATGTAAGGTGACCTTATAAATGGTTATAGCATTTACCACCTCCATGCCAAGAAAACTTCAGAAGCTAACTTTGATGACCAAATTAGTCAAAACTATACATATGAAACATGCACAAAGAATGAGCAGTCTACACCAAATCAATCCAAATTGTAAATAACTTTATTGTATCATTTTAAGTTCATTGTCTATTTAGATGTTAGGTGATAGGCTTGACTCTATTGCCCTCAGATAGAACATTGATCGAATTTTTCCAAAACATTTTGAAGTCCTCTTATGGCGAAGTTTGTACCAAGGTCCCCAAAAAAAACCATTTGTGGTACCTATACAAAAATCAATGATCATACTACTTTGTCTCTCTTTATGTCATAGATTAATCATCATTTAAATGTCAAGTCAAATCAATTATAGTCTTCCCCCTGTCAGGTTGCAGGGTTATCATGTTTTGGTCTAGTTTTTTAGCTAACTCTTGCAAAATGTCCAAGGTTGTACTATTCCAAAATGAAAAACAATGAGGTTCCTCATTGATGATGATTGCAGCAATGAAATGAAAGTATGTAAATGTCTAATACTAAATCTATAACCTGCATAGCCTATAGGCACTTTACTTTACATAGAGAATATTAAAAATAATTTCACTTCATGTTCAAAACTTGTAAAATAGCTCTTGAAGGGTTTCAATCCCGCACCCCTTTTTATGCCAAGCATGCAGATTATGTCTGTAAATCAAAGACATCATTTTGCAAGCTTAAAATTAGAGATAGTGCATTACCCTGAATTCAGACTCCATTCTCTGATTGCAAGCTTGCACAGCTTCAAAGAGTATCTGCCTAAGATTTTAACCATTCTCTTGGACTGGTAATGCACTATCTCTAATTTCAAGCTTGCACAACTTTTAAGAGTATCTGCCTAAGATTTTAACCCTTAGCAAATCCTTTATTTTATCACACTTACTTTTTCATCCTCCACTTTATATCATTCATGTTATTTCCTTTTCAAAGCTTTTGGTCACTTGTATCATTTATGACTCCTTCATACACTAGCCTTTTCCACTTTTCTCAGATGTCATTTCTGCAAAGATTTTACATTACAATTGATTCCATATCTCACATATACACTACTCTATTGTATGAGGTGCTCCAACCGATCTTTAGTTCACAACCTAAGCAAGAAATAGATGCCTTTAAGCTAAAAAAAAACATAAACTTGATAAACATGTAAGCTTTCTACAATTCATGGGTTAAAATCTCTATTTTATTTGCTCTCTATATCTCTATGCTATGGAAATGACCTTAAATTTCAAAAAAATAGTAGCATTTGTCTCTTTTTCTACAATTTTTTACATTTTTTTTTTTTTCCAAATCCAATTTTTTCTCGATTTTCAAAAAATCCTGAACTTTTGGTTTGCCAATTTTTTCCCCAAACAATTTTTTCTGCTATGGTTCCACCATCATCACTTTAAGTTCAAATCCCAATTTTATCAGATATCTCAAATACTAAGGAATACATGTAATTTGACATCCGTTAGGCTGGTGTGATAGCATTAATGCAAACTGTTCAGAGATATACTATAGTCATGCACTCTAAGATACCCAGAGCCTTTGCCACCAATAGCACCACAAAGATTCGATAATGAATATGATATGAGTGCATTTACTAGTCTCAGCGCCACTGCCAATATCAAGGAGACATTTCAGCTTTTGCTACTTTTGTTGCCATGAAGAATGCATATTAATTCCATTATGAACTATGAGTCTTGATGTAAGAACCCCTGGTTCTCAACTCGAAACCCTGACTGAGATTTTATGTTTTTTTGCAAGTTTGTATTTTTTTTGTGTTTTTGAGGTTTTCAGACAAAAAAGAGAAAGCTGCGATTTTCTAAGAAATGCTTGAAAAATTCGTAATAAATTCTAGAACAATGAAATAAGCTTAAAAATGCTCAGAGAATATGGGTGCATCAATTTATTATCATTCCAGAGCTTTTACAATATGAAAAAGCTGACATATGAATTAAATATGGATTTATTTCAAAAACCTGATTTTTCTTCTTGATGGCGCCAGAACACAGAGAGAATGGTACGGCTTAATGAAGTAATGTATCTCTGGTCCCTGAAAATCAATGCGAAATCACTGGAGACCCTAGGCGCACCCAAACTGACTGTCTGTAGCTGAGATCTGAAGGTTACCACTGGCAAATGAGAAAGTACGGCTTGCTGGTACAGAAAAGTACGGCCCCAGCAGCAGCAATTAATGAAGTACGGATTTACTCAATAAGTGCCAGATCCCTGTGATGTGAACTCTGTGAAGTCGCCTCAACTGCAAGATGTGTATTCTCTGTCAAAACCCTGATGAATCAATCAATAAACTCAATCTGTAACCTCTGAATGAAGTCACCAAGATGCAAGCTTCAACTGGTATTTCACAGCCTCAGTCTGCCAAATTCCTGAAGAGGTATCGTTCTCCAGAAATGCTTTGTCTGCTAGAAACCCTAGGGTTTGCAAACTCCAATGCTCAGAGCAAAAAAGACAAATTAGAATATCATAACATAATGGTTCGATTTGTCCTTTCTGAGAATATATATTGCCTTTGAGAAATTCGACCCAACAGCTCTTTTAAATAATCATTTAATAAAATGATTTAATTCGCCTTTTGGACTTAGGAGAATTGACAATAATTAAATGACGCCTCATTAATGAATAATAATTATTCATTATGTAAAAATAAATCACTTTATTATAAAGTATTAAAATACTTTATAATATATCATTTAATCATTAATATTTAAATATATTAATAAAGTGACTTTAATATAAAGTCAAAATATTAAATATTTAATAAATCATTAAATACTCCTTATTTCTCCGTCATTCAAACCAAGGACTGGGTCGACTCTCGAAATAATAGGTTGGAACCGTGCCCTCCCAAAATAGCAGCCTTTCCGGCCTCCTAACTTTAAAAATAAAAGTTTCTAAAAATCCACTCGAAGATTCACGGGTGGCCCAACCTAAAACTCAACAGTAAAACAAACACTAATCACTCCTGATTGATTCAGCACCCATCTGCAGCCTACGAGGATCGAAATAATAGGCTAACCACTCCCAACAAGACTAGGATGGGGACATCACACTTGACCTTATAACCAAGTCATCAACATCCAACCACGGATGGAAAAAATTCTCACAATGTTAGGTGCAGATAAGAACAATGAACCAAAATTCAATGTTATATGATATGTTTAAGCTTAAATTGCAGGGAGAATATGACCTTGAAAAATTCATGCATATGTTTATAACAATTGTGGCTTACAATAACTTATCGCCTTCTCACATTGGAAGTAGTCACCTCAAGGTGTAGATCAGATAATCCATGTAAAATCAGAACATCACATGTCACATTTTCATGTCGTTTCAATACTATGAGAGATGGAATTGTAAATTTCCAAAGCTAACATGACTTCATGCTTGCATTGAGATTCGCTGAGATAATCAGTAGAGCATTTAGAAGACCAATGTCATCTTAGCTAGCACCTGTCAAGACAGATAGTCCTATATTCTAAGAGTTGTGTGACTTACATCATTCATATAATCATTTCTTATATGGTATTTGCGGTTATTTCCATCTCTAAAACCCCCTAGAAGGCATAAGAACCAGAAGATGTTGTAAATATACAATCCCTTACAAACCAGAGATGCAATACTGGCCAAAAATCATTTGTTTGTGATTAATTGGTCAAACTAAACTTAGTAATACACCTCAAAAGTACAATGCAAAACCAAAGAGAGAAGGGGGGCATATTACAGCACATTAATATGTTATCTAAGCATACTAGAAGTAGGCAATCTCTGTATTTTTCCTTCTAGAAGGTAACATCCTAGTTATAGCAAGTCTTCTTAACTATATCCACACATTGTAACTCTCCATCATCAATGAGTAGTAACTCTAGCCTATTAAGGATTTAAAACACACTTGTTTACTCGCTATTCAAACCAAATACTCCATTAAAAAGACAACCAATTTATGACAAAAGTCCAAAACCTACCCTGATGCTTTCGGCAGACTCATGACATGGTTCAAGAGGTGCACTTTTCAACCAACTATCCAAATCCAAACACTGTTTTTAGTTGGAAATGCTGCTTCTATGGCCTGTCATTCAGCTAAGCAGCCATGTGAGGGGCATTTCTATTCAATCAAAATCATCAAAACTTGCACCTGGCCTCATCTGCATTCAATAGGGATGTTTGAACCTCTCTACATTAAACAATTTTTTTATAACATCACAACTTGCTGCTAGATCACATGCCTATGACAATGATAAAACAACTTCAAAATCATGATAAGCATACAGCAGCTTCTTCCATGTAGTACCTCTGTGCACCACCATGCACAACATTACCCATCAATCCCCTGCTTACTCTGCCCCTCCCCCCAACATCCCCTCATCCCCCCGCACCCCAGCCCCCACCACCATATTTAGCTCTCCTAAGTTCATTAGAAGAACCCCAAACACATCTAAGAATCAGTTTTAATTTACTTTTTAATCCTATGATAAATTCTTACAGATTCTGATGTGCCATAACAAATCTTATAGAATTTAATTTAATCAACTCATCCAAAAGTTGCGAACCATATAAGACATATTTCTCAAAACCCAACGCATACAGCTCATATGAGGATGTAACCAAGATCTTCACATCCTAACAACAAGAAAGTATCAAAATGGCACATATATTTTTTTCTGGCGGTTTTCACATACAAAAGATCAATAGAATCTAAAGGGTCAACATGTTTTAGGTTTATTATATTAGAAAAGAATCAAAGATTCAAATGTCAATCGCTAATGTCATCTCAATACATTAAAATTGATACAGCAATATAGCTAGGGTTTGTTATTTTGATTCGTAGAAGCAGCACTAGTCCATACATAGGGTTGAGTTCAAGCATCAATCTAAAAACTATCCCTGCATTTTAAAAATGAATAAAAATGAAAAATCAGAATAAACAATTTCATTGATTTAAAACATTAGGAAAAACACCAACTTAAACTTAAAGCATTTGGAATTAAATTTATTCTATGGTTTACTGTTCAATATATATTATGACTTCCATGTCAACATATATCACTCATTTACCATGATCAAGTGCCAAATTCTCAATGCTTTCATACCTTGCAACACCTTTCAAACCAGAGCTGAAGTATGGAATGGCTTCAACTGCATTTGCTGCGATGATTGCAACAGAGTCTGATGGTGTCACAAAAAACCTGAAGACAAAATATAATAATGTAAACAACTAATCACATTTTCAAATGCCTTGCACTGCCAGCTTAAGCTTATATTAAAACAAGTAGCAAGAAAGAATTACAAATTTAATCGGTAGTGGTACCTCTTTCCAAGAATCATATTGCGATCTGCATCACCATCAGCAGCAGCACCAAACTCTGGTGGCTCTGATGCAGGAGCCTCTTTACCCAATCCCATTCGCGCTACCAGTTCCTTGGCATATGTTAAATTTGGATCTGGATGTCCTCCTCCAAAATCCTCCTGCTCACATCAAATCTCTGAATGTGAATAGCACCCAATATACAGTTAAACAACATATGTCTAAAATGTAGATAAAATACAATTGGTCTTCATCAAAAGATAAGAATTCTACAATCACTGTACAGTATTTCCAGTAAGAAACAGATCACCTTTGGAATACAATTTATCAATGAGCTCTCATCTGCAGAAAGCTCTTCGACAAAAATTCTTTTAGCATATGCTCCAGCCACACCATGAAGTGCATCATAACTGAAATACATTAGGCAAAACAGTATCCAATAATAGGCAAAACAAGTATCAGATAAAAACTCTAAAGCAGCAATTCAAATATTTTCCACTCCCAACTGATAAGAAATTTGTAAAAAAGATAAGCCTGAATATAGCAGAGATGAAAGTTCAAACAAAAGCACATCTAACTGTAAGAATTTGAAATATTTCTTGCCTAAGGACCACTTACCAGAATGTGAATTTAGGGCATGTAAGCAACTTTTGAATGGCTTCAAAGTCGAAGATGGTCCTGTTATACCAAATTCAAAGGAAGAAAAATCAACTTAGTCAATGATGTTAAACAACATATCAGATTAAAGAATATATAAGTCTGCCTCTTCCTCTCCTACACTTGTTTTCTTCTTTCCTTTGATTTTGACACCCTACATTGTTATTTTTAGTTGAACTAACAACTCCATAATGTAGTCATTATCACTTGCACTCTCCATTCAACTTGAACTCAAGGGAAAGGATTAGGTGAAGCACTGAAATGCATAACACACAGTTCCTTCCCTCCCTGCAAGATGCATTGTGAAATTTATGAGCTATTTTAAAGTAAAATATGCATTATAAGTAGCAAATTTTGCCCCCATGACCTAGTATAACTTTTGTCAAACTAATTAGTAATTTATGCTAACCTGGGTTTGATTTGCAAATTCCTAGGACTAAGTCAGAAATAGTAAAACAACAAGGAAAAAACAGAAATACAGATCAGTCCAAAAGCAATCATTATCTATCCTGCCGCATATGGCTAAATTTAGGCATGCTTGGTGTTTCTAGTACACTTACACTAAGCATCTGAGGATATCTAGACTGCATAGCAGCAAAAATCTTTTGGGGAAAAAATCGGCAAACTAAAAGTAGAAGATTTTTTGAAAAAATCAGGAAAAAATCGGAAAAAAATCAGATTTAAAAAAAAAAAAAACATAAAAAATTGTGGAACAAGAGATAAAAAGCTAAATTTTTTTTAAATTGAAAGGCATTTCCATAGCTTAGAGATATAGAGAGCAAATAAAATGAAGGGTTTAACTAATGAATTGTAAAAAATGGATTTTCGTAACAAGAAAGTTAAAACCAGCAGAACCTATGATAGAAACTTAATTCATCGTCAGAAGGCTGGTAACAAGAAAGTTAAAAACAACAGGCCTTATAATAGAATCTTACTTCATCAATTTGACATAATCTTCAGCAGAATCAAAGACATCCACATCAAAAGGTCCCTCAGGGCCACCAAAATGTGTTATGCCTATAGTTGATATGTCTACCTGCATCATAGCTAGATAGTATTAAACCATGGGGAATGACTACATCAGATAAACAGGCTTCTCATTATTGAGAATGACTAGAAATTTCAATATCCTCCATGAATATTCATTAGAAATATACTGAAGATAGATAAAATATTACATCTGGGAGATCTTCTGCAATAAAATACTCCTTTATTGTCTTTGTATTCTCATATATCTTGTCAGTAATCCCTTCAGGAGCTGGTCCACCATTTTCCATGTTGTACTTAATACCAAAGTCCTGTAGCACACAACATATATGAAGTTTTTCACAAAACAAAATTAACTAAACTGTTATTCTGCATAAAATAAATAGGACCCCACTAAAACATAAAACTAAAGTCGGATAAAAACAAATTCATCATCAATTTGGGCATGCATGTTTTTTATCCAGTGTGTCTAGCTTTACCCAGGGGCAGGAAGTCAAAGTGCTAGTTAAAATAAATTTTATGAGTAATACATCCCATAAAGGGGTAGCATTCAGGTGCCCTAACAATCTCAGTATGTTAATATTGATTGAGAACAAAAAATAAGGTCTAATTCTGGAATATTCTGTTGGGTGCAAGTATTACTATTCATGTAAACCTGCTAGATATGGGCCTATGTTGTCGTAATGCTAGAGGTGGGCTTACATTGTGGAGCATTGGGACATGAGACTTGAAACCAGATTATCCTTATAAAAGGGTTGGAAAATGTCATTTATACTTTCTTGACATATAGACCTCATTTCTTGTTCAATTTGTTATACATATCATTCCCTTCTTTATAGCTGGCAACTTTAGAACCTATTAGCACCTTAATATCTTGGGATCTATTAAGTTTTTCTATTACTTGAGAGGAGTTTGATTGATTTTATTTGATCATAAACTACATTCCTACAGAAAATCAAAGCCCAGAAAGCAGTTCCCTGTTTACTGCTCTATCTGATATATTAAATACATGAATTAATAATAGAGATGACAATGCATACCAGATACATTCGTAAAATATATCTTTATTCGCACATGAAATTATTATGGAAGAAAACTACTCTCTCTGACGATACACAATGTATTTAAAGGACCCAACGATTGCCAAGAAGAACACAACCATCAACCAACTAATGCTTATAACTACTTGAAGCCGACAACAACTAATACAACAATTAATACATATTCAGATAACCAATATTATCGAAACGTAATCATAGACATTGTACACTGACTAAATTCCCTAAGCTTTGGATACTATCTCTTGCAGGGTGTGAGTAGATATGGTAATCACATGAGGCATGTTTGAATGTTGTTTATCCATAAGTTTGCAAACTCGGTGAGTAAGTTGCCAAGTACTCATGAGTTTTTTTGCTCTTCAAGTACTCACAAGGTTTACTCACCAAGTTTTTTTGCCAAGTTTTTAGCAAGTACTTGTTGAGACTTGCCAAAAACTCAGCAAGATTTTCTAGTTGACTCGCCATGCCAGAAACAAATCAAAATCACAAGAAAAAATGTGGTTTGAACACTGCAAAAACTTTGTTCTTTTTGGCTTTATAAACATTGTTTTTTGTCTTACAAAAAATATGAAAATAATTGGTATGCGGACTCTTCAAGTACATTGCAAAACTCTCCAAACTCCCGAGTCTTTGAGCTGGCCGAGCCAAATAGACCAGACTCCCGAGTCGAGTCTAGCTGAGTCTTGGAGAGTACTCGGCCAAGTCTTGCTCCAAGACTCCCAAGTCTTGGGCTCAAACTCCCAAGTCCTAAGCTCAAACTCTTCTGGGACTTGAGCAAATAGACATAGTGGCTGAAATTTCAAATTTTGAGAGTTTGAGGAACATATGACATGTGTAATGTTTGAATTATGACAAATTGATAGTCAAATTAGACTTTTATGTTCTCTAAATGCATATACTTCTTTTTTTGTGTAAATATGAGGTTCTTTATTTTTTTTCCGAGTCCCAAGTCCAAGTCAAAATTTTGGCCGTCGAGTCAAGTCTGAGTCCAAGTCCTAAAACTATGGACTGTGCGCCATGAAGGTTTGTGTGGTTTTGAAGGTTCTAGCCTCAAGTTGGCCCATTACTCTATAGGGCAGCAACCATTCATGCAAAATATCCCTGAACCCTCTTCTCATAGTTATGGTTATCTCCTTGGCTGGTTTTCTCTCCATGAGCTAGCTCCCAACATTCCTTAAAAGTCAAAGATTATATTCAGCAAGCATCTATATAACAATTTTAATATCAGCTAATGCTGATTGCTCCAACATCCACTCTATACTAAAAATTCCTTCCTTCTACAATCGTCTCCTCACATTCTCATCTACACTAATGTTCCCATTTCACAACTCATTTTCCTCTTATGATACCTAATAGATGTCCTTTCATGCACTGTGTTAGCATTTTAACTTGTCACTTTCAACACAACACAAAATTTTAAAAAAAAAAGCATAAGGTAAAACCTTTCTTTGAATGTGAAGGGGAAGTTCCCTTGTAACAAAAAGTAAAACCTTGAACTCTTAACAATTAGTTTTAAGTATGTTATACAAACAAGCACTTGCCTTTTTGTCTCCCAAGCAAGGGCACTAGGACAATTAGCTCTTCTACTCAAGACGAGAGATTTTTATATCTTAGAAAGATAACACCTTGTAATGTCCCTATTTTCGGTCACTTCAACATTGTAGTTAGCCCTTACTTTCTCAATGACCATCAACCTTGTCAAGAGGGATATTTGATGTTGGCAATGAGATCAGTTGGTCTTGAGGACTCCTATGACACTTTCCGAAGTGAATTCCGACTTATGATGTGTTCTCCAAGATTCTTGGAGAGAGTGTTTATTTATAGTCACTCGATCGGCCCTAATTTTCATCATTCATCATTTGTATCATTCCAATATGGTCAATTTTTTATTCTGATGCTTGTCAGCAATTTCCACAACTCAGGTGTATTATTGGCTTTAATTTAAATATTTTACTAAGGTTGCTTAATTTTATTAAAATAGTTTAAAAAGCACCATAGTGCAATAGCTCGTTGGAAAGAGAATTTAAAAATTTAAATCCGGATGCATAAAAGGGAGACCCTGCTCATCACATATATTCATTAATTCATAAAAAGGTCTTTTAGAGCCAAAAAGGGGTTATTTAATTAAAAATGCATTTTAAAATATGCCTTTCTGAAAGTTTGGTGGGAAAAGTATAAAAGGTGATTTAGGGAGCTCTTTCGAATATACAATTTTTTTTATTTCCTCTTGTGAAACCCTTGTGGTTATGTGGAATCGAACTTTGTTCATCTCAGCCTTCTTGAGGACAAAAACCTTCTTGGAGAAGATTAACCATGGTGGTGAAAGATCCTCCCTAGTTAATGCCGTGTGACTCGTTCAAAGTTACAATTGTGCAGATTGGTTTGTCGATAGATTTATCCAAAATCTATACATGTGCCAAATGCTGAAGAGTAATTTCATATAGAGATTGCCTATGAGTTGAATGTCGTCGGTTGAAAGATTTGTTGGTGAAATTGCATAGGTTTCACACTTGGGATTAACGATTGGAGATTTCCACAATTTGTGAAGTCTTGTAGGCAAGAAAAATTATGTAAAGATTTGCAAAGATTTACATGAAGACCTTGAACACCATGCTTGAATATCTCGAGGAAGTTGATTGTTAATTGTTGGGGGTTTGTACATTAGAATTGTGCATTGACTGGAGGAGCCGTCGATATTTATATCACTCCATTGCTGATCGCTGATAGACATAAGGGATGTGAAGGAGAGTCTTTGTTGGGCATGATGTTTTGAAGAAGTTTGCAGCAATCTAAGGAAAGAAGACACCACCTTAGTGAAGGAATCGTGGCTGAACATTGCTGGACATGAATGTTACCCTTGCTAGGCGAATGTTTATGGCTGGTCGTGATTGTCAGAACAGATTTCAGATTAATAGATTACTGGCTGTGACAGTTTGGAGCCGATTTGTGGGCTGACTTAGTCTTTATTTCTAGGTGATCTTCATTCTTGGGTTGTGTGAATTCCGAACTGAAGTTTATGAACAGCAGGGTGTCAAAGATTTATCACAGCTGACTGAACATTTCAATCTACCATGAAATGGTTCGAAAGAAATTATTCCATCTCAGTAATTGTGAACAGCAGTCCATCATTTGCTATTTTCAGTCCCATTCAATGAATGATGATTGTTTGGCATAATGTCTTACGCATTTTATAAATGATTTGCAATGTTTATGTAATGCAAATATTTTCCAAATTAATTAAACATATGAGAAAACAATTACAGTCAAAAACTCTTCACAAGGGAATATAGATAAACTGTTTGACAAAATGTCTATCCTCTAAACATTGGGAAAAGTGCAAAAATTTGGTATAGAATTTGGGCTTGGATCTTTACACACCTACAACAACTAACAAACACTTTGACTCTAGCTAAAACACATATTAGAAAGCATAATTACAACACGAGAATTGGATTGAAAACAACAAACATGATTCAACAATCTGAATAGATGCTATCACATACAAAGCTACAAAAACTTCTTTGATGAAACCAACAATACAAAGCCTACACTTTTCAAGAAAGACTATTTGATTTGACAGACCAAAACAAGAACACAAAAGATGGTTTGAATAATAATCATGGTAGCAAATAGGCATAAAATTACCATTTCTTAAAAACCTAATTTCATAAAGCACTTATTTAAGTGTACAAAAATTTTACTCAATAAATTAATAAAAGACAACTATAGTTTCTATGTTAAGAATAGTTCACTTGCAATCCAAGCAAACTTTAAATACAAAATTGTAACCAAATACATCATCTCAAATGAGAAATTTTGAAATATAACACCTCTAAATAGACCTTCTAGAAGATCATCTAAAAATAGTTGGCTTCCAAAAATAGCAATGGCTAAAAATTGCTATCACTAAAAGTAGCAAAGGCTAAAAATAGACAATATGGTCCTTGTTGGCTCCTCTAAATGAATCTAGCATAGCTTCTCCACTCTACCCATGAGGGATCCTTTGAAGAAACTTGAAACCAACCATTGGCAACTCCCCAAACAATCATGGTGATTAGAATCGAACTCCCTCCTCAAAATCTTGTGAAATTTAGTGTTAAATGCCCTAGACCTTATCCATGATGAAGGCCTTTTACGAGACAAATCATCAACCTTGAAGTACCTTGGATGAAGAGTGGAGGTGATAAGCTTGGAAGAATGAAAACAAAAGTTGATGCTTGGAAACCTGCAATAAAACTTGCAAGTGAAGAACAATTTGCTAGAAAACTTTCTTAAATGGCATTTTTTTGTGTTTTGAAGTTGAACTATTGAGACAATTGGAGCAACCTTTTTATGTTTTCCTATTGAACCTTGGACTCTCTCATGCCAAGTGCCTTTTTTAGGTCTCTTGGGCAACTTTTCTAATGCTTATAAGTTGTCAATTGATTGTCTCTTTGCATAAGTGCTCATATTATGACCTTTTTAATCTCGAAACTTACCATTTCTCTCTCTAGGTATGTTTTTTATACCTTCTTGCACTTTTTCTCTTGAAAAATTGTTCATTTCCTCCCCAAGTGCATGTTTTAGGATATTCTACACTATTTTTCATGTATTTGAGTTCACTCAAGTGACTTGGGTACACTTTTTCAACCCCCATGCACTTTTTGTCATATTTTTAAAGTTCACTTAAGTGAATGAACTGTGAATTTGGACCCTCAAGAATGTTTTTGTTTTTTAGTTGGCATTGTCACTTGAGTGAAAAAGCACCCCCTTTTTGCCTCTTAATGTCAATTTTTGTACTAATTTGCCATTGACATTGGGCAACTTATGCACTCTTTCACTAAAAGTTCACTTATACACCCCTTTTTCATGTTTTTGCCTTGAAACTTAGACACTCTTGATGTACCATTTCCATGCCTATTCTATCTTTAGATTTCCTTCCTTATACAAGTTCTCATCTTGGCACTACCTAATATGTTAGAAATCTCTTTTCATTGGCCTTGCAAACACTTTCACTCGAAATGCCACAACAACATTGAAAACCATAGAAGGCAAGGATTCAAGTATGGCTCACAAAATGAGGAATGCCCAAAATTTGACTTGAATGAAAATTTTGAATGAGTACAACAATTAACTCTATCCAGGGAACATGACACTCTTCGGGATTATAAAATCTTCCAAAATCTTTGGTTTGCCTAGTAGACCATTGTCTTATTAGTTGGGCATGGAGTCAAGCTATTCCTAACACCTAAACAAAAAGTTATCCTAACTAAAAAATGGCAAACAACAACGAGACACATTATGGGAAAAAGAAATAAATATAAATGTCACACACACACAAAAAGAAATGTTTGTTTACAAATGTGGGTGAAGGAAATTAAACAAGTTATGCAAAACCATGTATGGGTTGAGAAAAATAACAACCCTTCCTTACAAATTGTGAAATCATCTACAAACGAGATGTAGCTATCAAAATCATGTGCAACACTCATTGTGATGGACACAAGCTCAACATGACATAGGGGTTCATGCTGAGAAAGCATGGATGAGAATTGAAAACCACTTTGTAGCTCAAGGTGAACAAGAAAGGCTTCAACATCAAAAGGATCCATCCATTCCTATCAAATATACTCTACGAAAGCCTGATGTTGTATATCTCCATGAATGATGGCAAACTCAAACTTTGGCTCCTTCTCAATACATGAAAAAACATTCTAACTCGGGCTCACTGATGACTGTTCATTCTCAATACATGTCTTCACTAATACACATGGAAACTATGGAATCTAGAGATGGATAAAACTCAAAGAGAAGATCATGTTCATCACCTAACTCTAATCTGACATTAAGATTTTGAACAAAACTTGATCCTCTTGCATCAAACACTCCATCTCCAAAGAAGATATCAACTATGATGGCCAAAAAGACTAGAATTCTTTAGTCTTGTCATGAGAAAGTATTTCAAACAATGCCTCAAATGAAGAGACAAAGCAACTTGAATCACCATCATCCCTTGTATAGTTAGGGTCTTTTTGCCTATCTATAGGAGTTGAAACACAAGTTTTCTCTTTAGACGCTTGCATACCATTTTCTTCCTCAAATAATATATGATACATTGACACAATTTCCCTTGTACAATATAAGAGTATGTTATTCTATGCCAATCCTTGTTCAACAATCCTTCATCCATTTCAGAAAACTTGAGAAAAGTTGTTGGAGCAAGCAAAATCTCCAACTCTTTTGTGACCTAACAATATAGAGGAAGAAATGCTTTCCTAAAAATATTGTTGCCTCATTTGTGGTTACATCCATACTTTGTCATCCTTTGCTCTCCTCTTTTATTCTTCATGCTTCCCAACTCTCTAATTCTACAAACACATGAAGGCATTGAATACATGACTACGCAAATCATTCATTACCTTATCAAAAATGTGTTCATATACAATATATCCCATCAAAGAGTTGCCATCAAATTCATCTAGTACACATTGAGCATCAACTAAAGTCCCTTGTTTCCATTTGAAACTAACAATAGTTGTATAAGCCTCTACATTTCTATACAAGTTCCTCCATCATGGCTATTAATCTGGTGAAATCTACAATTAAGTGTAAACTAAAGGAGGTGCTTCCAAAGATGGCCTTGTCAATAGCATAGGCAAACAAGGCCTATTTTTGTTCTCATGAACAAAGTTCCCCTTTGGTGGACCCTGATATTACTTATTAAAAACATTTTGGGGTAGCTACCTCTTCATTGCAGTTACGTCATTGACAACATTATGCAAGAAAGGATCATTAGAACTTTGAACAAGATGCCTAATTGAGTCATTTCTTATTATTCTTGTAGAAATGATGTTGTCTTCTAATTCAATTGCATGATCTTGTGCATATGTCAAGTTATTTGCCTGCCTCATTTTGAGGAAGAAAGCATTGATAAAGAAACTTAAAAGAATCTTTGGAGAAGGCTTCAAGGTGGTATTGATCTAATTGATCAAGCAATTGAAATGTGCAATAAACTACATCCTAGGCTCCATATCATCCTTCTAGACACATGAAAGTTGAGCAAATGTGATATATCTTCAGTTGGTTTGAAGTGCATAAGAAATCTCTTGTTCCTAGATTCTTCATTGGTGATTGAGCTAATTGAAAGCTAATGAAACCAATCTACAACAATGCCTACCAAAGTCTACAAACAATTGAACTGCTATATCCTCATGTGCGACACCAAAAATTCCACATGAAGTTGTGAATGTTGAAATATGTTTGCTTGGATGGTGGCTAACTGTTGAACATCCGGAATATTGAGAGGGCAGGGTGAATCAATTTTCCACAAAACCATTCACATAAAATCCATATAACCATTATCACAATTATGACTGAATAAGTAAGAGAGAACATAGAAGCAAATCAAAGCAACCATACACATGAACAACAAAATTTTTACGTGGTAAACCCAAAGAGGGAAAAACCACAGTGACGGTTAACTCACAATATATTATTTCCGGATACAAAATATTACAGGGCTCACTGCCAAGACTCGCTATCCTTAAAAAGGCTCACTACCTGAATACAAAAGATGGCTGACCGCCAAGATACAAAGATAGTGGCTCACTGCCAAGAGAGTGAACTAATAGGATACACCTTCAATGTGCAGGGTTTAGTTCCAATGAAGCTCAGAATATGAAGTACTACCTCACTCAGCAATCGCTCAACAAATCTGTACTGATCCACAACTGATAAAGCATTTAGGCTCAGACCTTACACTTCACACTTCACACACTTTTGTTCTCCACACTTTCTTCTCCTTCGCTCTCTCATCTCATTCCTCAAAACATCTTATATATATACAAGTATATCATAATGATCAATTAGGTCAGCCTAATTAGATGAAAACAAAATAATCAAAACTCTCTTTGTTGGCACCATAAAACATTTTATCCATGTAATGCATTGTACCAAGTCGACTGACATCCATAAAACATAACTAGTCTCCATAATGTATTGCATACGCTAAGTCGGCCAAGACTAGAACACAATTCTCCAAACCAACAAATAATCCTCAAAGCAAACACCTTCTGAATTTGAGAACACATTAATTTCCCATCATACCACCAACATAGAGACCATCAACAAAACCACAGCATAAGAATATTCACCTTAGTAAAATGTGGAGTCTCCCACACAGTATGCCAAGCAAGGAACAACAGTAGAATACAGAGTTGAACTCTGTCAGAGATAACTTTCTGCTCACAACCAAAAACGTCTCAAGATCCAGGATATAGCTGTCTAAATGAGTCAAGATAACATGGTTAAGAGATTAGAGTCATATCAGATCTTGCGGTGATGACTCAAATACCAACACACCTATCCATCACAAAAGGACATTGCCAGCAGAGAGCAGCTTCTAGTAAACCACGTAGACTTCTCATAGAGTTATCATCATGTAGATATCATCATGTTGACACCAATGACAACATAGAAACAGCCAACACAAACCATCCATACTTCATGCTCATGTTGCAAGGCCCAACACTAACACCATTGAAGAACTTAGGAAACCATTCCATGATCCACAAGGACGCTCATGGTATACTACTAGGGCTAGCAAATCGATATTGTCTCCCCAAGGTAAGGGAGGAGGAGGGGGATCATTTTTTATATGCTACTGATTGGTTATTGTTTGAATTGATTCATTGACGAATATTGGATCCTCTCGATGCCAAGTCCTATATAAACTTTCAAAGCCTAAATTCTTCAATTCTAGTTAGGATTAGTCCAAATAAGAGATATTGCTCTTCCTATAGCAATATTTTGTTTTTCTTTCTTCTTCATCCAAGATTGCAGCAGCAGCTCTCTAATGTGCAGAAGTCTTCCTATAATCAAAATTGAATCTCCTCAAGTTGTCAAAGATGTCTTCTTAGTCTTGTTCAATCCACTTTAAATTAGGTTGAAGAATTGGAGTGTTTGTAAAAATTTTGTACCATGAATGGTCATTTGCTACTAGAGATGGACAGCTGAAATTCTCTCATGCCCCATAGTGGATGCCAAAAATTGTCAGCATTTTAATTTTTCCCTTTTTAAACAACACAAAATGAAACATCATGTAAGGTAAAACCTTTGTCAAATTAGAAAGGAAAGCTCCCTTGTAAAAAAAACTAAACCCTAGAACTCTAAACATTTGGTTTTTTGTATGCAATACAAACAAACACCTATGTTACCAATTCACCTAGGGGGGGACCCAAGTTCTAGTCCGGTTCGACCTAGGTTCGGGGTCTGGGACCAATCCGCTATGGATTCAAATAGGGTCCTTCCCTGCCTAACCCGGGCAGAGTCGAGGCGTCTTTGGACGTTTTCAACATTTCTTTTGACTTTTTGTATTTACTTTTTTTAACTTTAAAAAGTCCAATTCACCCCCTAACCCTAAAATAATGTCTGACATGAAAGTTGTGTGGATTTGAAGGTCTTAATTTGGTGTTACCCCTCAACCCCACTAGGGGCACTGCCCCTTGACCCCATTGGAGTCATTGCCCCCAAACTCCCATTAAATTCATTTGATTTGCCATGTACTCTCCAAGTCCAAGTTTCCAAGTTTTCCTGCAAGTCTTCATCTATAATATCATCATCCAATTGGACAATGTTCCCATATGCTTACTTGCAAGGAGAAATGCAGCAATGTAGTTAATTTTATTGTATAATATATATCATGACATTCGAGTTTGACTAATTGACATTCTAATGTTTTTTTTATTTTTATGGTGGTTTTATTTATTATCCAATATATGATGCTATGCGTGGTATTTTGAACTTAATTACTATTGTTAATATGTATGTATTTTTTATTTTTATATGTTTTTGTATGGACAAACCCAAAACAAACCCAACCCCAAAAAAAATTTGATCGAACCCACAAACCAAACCCTTGAACCCAAACCCGAACCAGTAACTTAGACAAACACCTATATTTTGGTTCTCAAGAAAAGATATTTTCTCTTGAAAGCTAACACCTAGATTAACTAACAAATACTCTCTCTAGCTAAAACATAAGTACAACACAAGAATTGCATGGAAAGAACTAACAAAATTCAACAAACCAATTAGATGTTGTCATATACAAAGCCACAATAACTTATTTGATGCAACCTACAATACAAAGCCTGCACTTTCCAAGAAAGACTATTTGATTTGACATATCAACAAACACAAGATTATACCAAACAATTTGAACAATAATCTCAATAGTAAATGTGTAAAACTCTCATTTCTAAAAATCTAAATGCATAAAGCACTTATTTATAAGTGTTTATAATATATTTGCATGATAAATAAATTAAAAAATAAATGTAGATCCTAGGTTAAGAATAGTTCGCTTGCAATCAATGCAAGCTTTAAATACAAAATTGTCTCCAAATACATCATCTAAAATCAGAAATAACAAAATAGAATATCTCTAAATAGACCTTTTAGAAGATGATATAAAAATAGTTGTCTCCCATAAATAGCTGTGGCTAAAAGTAACACAAGGTAAAAATAGCCAATCTATTGTTAGTGTGGCTGCTCTCAATGAATCTAATGCGACTTCTTCACTTTGACCATCACAAACCCTCTAAAGAAACTAGAACTACACTCTAACAACCATTGGCAATCATCAAACAACCTTATCCATGATGAAGACCTCTTATGAAACAAATCATCAAACTTAAAGTGCCTCAAATAGGAGTGAATGAAATGATAAGTGCTCTTTTGGACCCTTGATGACCTTTTTGAACTTAAAACTTGCCATTTCTCTCTCTAGGCACATTTTTGAAACCTTCTTGCACTTTTTCTTATAAAATTTTATTCATTTCCTCCCAAGCATGTGTTTTTGGGCTTTTTGCACCATTTTTCATGTTGTTGAGTTCACTTAAGTGACTTGGGGGCATATATTTTAGACTCATGCACTTTCCATCATTATTATAAGTTCACTTAAGTGAATGAAGCATGTATTTTAGACCCTTGTGCACTTTTTGTTATCTTATCAAGTTTACATTGTCACTCAAGTGAAAAAGTGTCCACTTCAATCTTTTAGCTTGCTAAAAGTAAATTAATGGCCTATAAAGATAAATTCCTAGATGAGAATAAATATCATAAATTAGAATGAAATTCAAAACATGCTATCTACATTCCATGCTAAGTGGTAAACTAATACAAAACTTACTTTGTGAAGGATAAAAATCTGACCCGAAGTATATAGGTTGCCATGAAAATGTAATGTTTCAATTTAATTAGAATGTTTATCTGAAAAATCACTTAAAAAATGCAGTTAAAAAAGCGTTATGTAATGTTCTCTTGAAACATCTCTTCGTTTAGGGAAACGTCACTTCTTTCAAATATTCAGAAATTTGAATTACCTCATGCGGACCTCCTGGATTATGGCTGGCTGTCAATATAAAAGCTCCGGATGCTTTCTCTCCCTGCATTTGCAAGTTGCATTATATAAATGAGCTGTCAGAATATGGTATAAGGACAACAAACAAACAGTCATCAGAGCATGAAGATACTAGTGACTGCTATGTCAAAAACATTATAGTAAATTTAATACAAGGTAAAGAAGATCCTAGGTCAACAATATCAAGTGCCGAGAAGATTTTTCAAGTTAATAGCTTGTCAAGACACTAATATATTTCTGAAGCTCTTTTACTTAATGTCATTATTAATTTCTGATTATTGGAAGAATACAAAAAATTTCTAACTTTTTGGAGACATAAAACAATGGCAGGCTTACATCTGCCCCCACTCTGTCGCGTATAACTGCTGACACTGCAGGTGTTGAAAGCAGTCCATTTTGGCCTATCCAAATGCACCTCACTCCATTTGCAGCCGCCATTTTTACTATTATCTGCCAATTCCAACCATGTCAAACAAAAGTTAATGAATGCCATGGCAATGATCCAACTGATTTCCAATTCTTAAAAAATGTCAAAAAGAAAGCAAGCAATGAAAACCTGAATAGCCTCTTTTGAATAGTACCGTCCATCCCCAGACACAACTATTGTAGATCCTGCAAGACCTTGTAAAAATTATGAATATACTTTTCCTAGTTTGGATAGTTTTTGCTATTTTAGACATAACAAACATGATACTGTTCTCAATATATAGGAACTGAGATTTTAAGATAAAAGCTCCCAAGGAAAGCTATGCATGTTTTTTAAAATTCTTGATCGTATACATTTGGTTCTTCATAACATTGAACCTGCAGACCATTTCTTTTATTTGATCTTAAATGAATTCTTGAACTGAAAACTGCAGAAAATCCCCTTTTTTTTCAAGGTTCCAGAAAAAGCACTAAAATCTGTCCTGAGAATTCAACCAAAGTGAAATGACCTGGGTTGTAAATACCTCTCAAAGGACTATGTCAGCCATATGTGAGAGATTAAAAGCACATCAAAACATCCAGAAAACCTTTCCTAAGCATTTCCCACTATAGAAATATTTCCTCATTTTTAAATAGAGCTAAACAACCTGTGTTTTAAAAAGATACTTCTCCTTAAATCCTCACATTTCAGCATTTTAATTTATCTTTTGCAGGATAACACAAAATAGAACAGTATGAGGTAAAACCTCTCTTCAAATTCAGAGGGGAAGCTCCCCAAGGTCTAAACTAAACCTAAACCTAAGCTAAATTAACCTTAGACTAAAACTATAGAGAAGATATACAAATATGCACACTATACAAGATTCACTAAGGGTGTTTTGCATAAATAAAAATGATTATGTGCCTATGTTTTTGCCTGGGACATATGTGCTGAACTATAAACAGTCATCTCTCGCAAATGAGATTTTCAGATATCAAATGAAAAAAAAAAACTACTAATCTAAACACACAAATGACACTTTACAATTGGTTAAAGCAAAGACCAATTATTCAGTGCAAACAAGATTGAAGGAATACGGCACATGATTTCTAGAAATATATAGCTAAGCTACATTCAAATCCACAACTCAAGTAAACAAACATCATCAATACAAAGCTTGACTCAGTACAACCTACTTTCAATTTACTTGATGAAATTACAAAAGCCACAGTCAACAACAACTTCAACTTGAATAACAGTTTATGTAGCATAAGAGTAGAATCAACTACTATTAAGAATATCTTGTGCCCAAACACTTATTTGTAGGTTACAATTAATATGCTTTTAAGGATTTGAGAATAATAATTAAATATCCCAAAAAGAAAAGTTTTAAAGCAACCACCTAAAATTGTAGAAAAAGTGGGAAAGAAAAATGTTTTTATGCAAATATATTATAAAACGACTAACTAAAGTGGCTTATAAATAGGCCTTCATCCATTGCCAAAAGATATAACACTGGAAACTGCCGGATATAGCCGCTACTAAAAATAGCAATTTACACGAGCATGCTTTGAAATTCTGAAGCAACTTTTGATTTAATATTTAATGGACCCTCTTGAGAATCACAACTCTAGCATGATGATATGCCAAACACTTTAATTTGAAACCCTAACTGTTTGTTCTGATCACCAAACTGCCAAAATCATTGTCCTAGAGTTTGACAGGGCTGAAAATAGTGAATGAATCATTTGTATGAGTTATGAGCAAACCCTACTAAAGATGATGGCACTCATGAACTGCAGCTGAAACTGCTGGTAATTACCATGTACCTTTATTACAAGCAAAACCCTACATGACTTTCATTCTTCATTGTTTTGACTGTTCCAGTCTTATAATATATATGTATGAAAACAGGGCAATAGAGAAAGTGCATGAATTGCCACCATATATAACTGCAGAACTGATGTTATATGTGACTGAAACCATATATGACTTACCTAAAACCACTGCTGTTCAAACTGTTGCATCCCCCTGATAAACACTCAAAAATGGGGATATGGGGAAGTGTGCAAATCAGCCATCGTTTTACAATCAAAGAGTTGCTGATAATGAAAAACTGAAACATTGCTATTACTGCTGCAGGCATTCCTATCATTCTGCTTTGACACTTATCCTAGGGTAGTGGAGCTTGAAGGAGTAATTTATCTTCACATTATATTATACTTGCAAACAAACTGTAGAAGATGGATTATTGTTCTTATAATTTCAAGAAATGTATGAATATGTACACTAAAACTTAGCAAATATAATAGTTACCCTACCTCCCCTATCTTGTTACCTTAAAATTTAGTTGGACTTTCATCACTAATCCTATGCACAACCATGTGTTAAGTTGTTCCCACTTGTTTAAGTAATTTGCTTGTGTGTGTGAGTGAACCACATTGGTATGCATGCCACCCTTTCATAGATTAAAGCAACAACATCCCTCTACATGTCTATATCTACAAATATCTTCTACGACTATAGAGTTTTCATGTGTAGTGTAGTCATGCATGATGACAAAATTACTGTGCTAGGGTGTGTTGCTTCATTGTTAGTGTTGCAATTATTAATGCAAAAAAATTGTTAGCCTTGCTTTTACATGTTTTGTCTTCAGTAAAATTTGAACATTGTAGTATCAACCAAAAATATTTTGTATTCTTATCTTTGTTTTCTCTATCTTGTAAGCTTTATTTGTGCATCTAGAGATAGAGTTTGCGCTTTCTTTTTTTTGTTCCTAAGGCCTCAAGATGATTATGCTTTTATGCAAACAAGATTGGTCATGCAGGTCAAATCTTCTCACCATGTGGGTTGTTCAAGTTGTGCATTAGTAGCATGATAATGTTTTATACTCAGCACTTTAGGGGACCTCTCTAGCATGGGATCTATGTGCCTTATCATTGGAAGACTCATTGTTTTCTTATGAGAATTACAAAAATTATTTGGAGGAAAGGATACTTATTTGTGCCAACTATTAATTTTAAATTCAAATCTTTAGGGATTCACACCACACCAAAGGACAGTAGCACAACTAAAGCCTTGTATTATTATTCATGTTAGGTTTCAAAATTTCCACCAACCAACTGGACCAATGAGAAGACTTAGCATTGTTGACACCAATAGCTTTACACTCGATCTATGATGGTCATGCTTGGATTGATCTTGCTTTAAGTTTAAACAAAGGAGCTAAACTACTAAACTTTGAAGTAAACATTAACAATTTAAAATTGAACAATGAAAATGTCAAATTTGAAATTTATATTATATTCAAGATTTCATAATGATTATTACAATGAGTACAATGATGATAACAAAAGTTCAAAAAAACAAAATGGAGTGAAGTGAGGCCTCTAATCATCCCCAAATTCCTCATCACGAGAACTATTGGACTCAGACTCCACATGGTCAAGCTCCTCTATAAAACCAACCAGCCCTGTCTATGTAGCATCCTCATCAATCTATA
>VDFB02372119.1:0-12748 GCA_007258455.2 Sequoia sempervirens | reverse complement strand
CCTTGGGGATAGTATGGGGTGGAAAAGCGATGTTGGATTTTGAATTTATCACATAGGTCATGGACTTCCTGATTTTTGAATGGTGTCCCATTATCTGAGATGATGGCTTGTGGAACACCATAGCGGCATATGAGATAATTCAGGATGAACTTTGAGATCCGCTTTCCTGTTATGTAGGTCATAGTATGGTCAACTCCACTTGGTGAAGTACCTAAATAAGTGTTATATAATGAATTTGTGGCCATGGATGAGGTGGGTGTGATTTTCCCAATGAGATCGAGTCCCCACTGTGAAAAGGGCCATGGTGTGATGATTGGATGAAGCTCTTGAGCTGGAGCATGGATGAGGTCCCCATGTTGCTGACACTATAGACACTTCTTGACATATTCATGTGCCTCTCTGTCCATGGTAGGCCAGTAATACCCACTCCTCAGCAATTTCTTAGACAAGGTCATGCCACTCGAATGAGAACCACAGCTGCCGTTGTGCACCTCAGTTAGGGCAGCCGAAGCCTCCTCAGGGTTAAGACATCTTAGTAAGGTTCCTTCTATGCTTCTACGATAAAGGGTTTCTCCTAAAATGACAAAACGAGATGCTTTTTTGATAAAGGTTCGTCTAAGGCTTGAACGCAAATCGGCGGGAATGATACCTATCCTAAGGTATGTGTAAATGTCTTGGTACCACTGATCATTTGGACCAACGATTTCACCCACAAATTCTGACTCTGGTACCATATTTTGGTTTAGGGATCTCCCCTTTACCTAAATTTCAACCTTTCCCTAACATAAATCACCCCATCCAAATCAATTCATCCAACCAAGGGGGTACATCACATCTTTCAAACACACCATCCACATCAAACCAACGCATGATAGCTAATCAAAATATGGTCTCTCAAAGACCCACTATTTCACTCATCTCTACCATTCCTACCACTTCACCTAGTCCCACCATTCCTATCACTTCACCCATCCCAAATGCACCTATCACCACATTCACTCCAACCACTACATCCACTATACCTCAAACTTCCACTACCCCCATGACACCCCTTACATCACAACCTCCCACCACCACCATCGCTCTAAGCGCATCTCAAACTCCCACCACTCCATCCAACACAATTATGATCCCACCACCACCACCATTGCGACCAAGCCAAGTAAGCCATTACAATGCTGCATTCAAAGCATACCAACAATTGCTCCAACAATATCAAACAATTCAGCAAGCACCTATAGCCACACACGCTTCTCAAGCTTCACAGCAAAATCAAGCTCAAACATTGCTGCAACAACAACAAGCACAACAAGCGGCACAAGCCCAAGCTTTGTTGCAACAACAACAACGTGCTACACAAGCTGCACAAGCCGCACAAGCTGCTCAAGCTACACAAGCTGCTCAAGTCGCACAAGCCGCACAAGCTGCCCAAGCTGCAAAAGATGCCCAAGATGCCCAAGCACGAGTGCAAGCACAAGCGCAGTACTTCGCACAACAACAAGCAGCCCAACAACTCGCATATCAGCAAGCATTAGAGCAATACCAAGAGCAACAAGAAGCAGCACAGCAAGCCCTAGCTGATCAACAACAAGCATTGTTGGACCAACAACAGCAAGCACAACAAAAAGCTCTATTAGCGCAACAACAACAAGATCAACAACAAGCGTTGTTGAAAGCATACATGGCACAACAAACAAACATTTCACCCATTCAAACACCCACTCCACCCCCCCATAACACCTTCATTCCACCTCCTGATCCACAATTGGATGTCACCGCACAAATTAAATTTCTATCACAACAAGTGCTTGACCTTCAATCAGGAAGGAAACCAAAACCACAAAAAAACCTATGCCCTTATCCATTTGATAGGAGCGTAGAAATGAAACCGTTCCCAAAAGGGTTTGAGATCCCTAAATTTGACAAATATCGCGGAACGGGTAACCCTAAAGATCACATCAGGGAATTCCAAGTACATTGCATGGAGGTGGCTTACGATGAAACGTACTTGATGAGATTATTCCCAAGAAGCTTGGCTGGAAACGCTATTGATTGGTTTTCTCGACTTTCTAGAATCAAAAAATTCCAGGAAATCATAGATGCCTTCATACATAATTATTCCTTCAACACTCCCATGGAGGTTAGCTTACAGGAATTATCATCTCTCAAACAAGGGAAAAATGAATCATTCGGTGCTTTCTTACAACGATGGCGATCCAAAGCTAATCAAAGCAAGTGGTCCATGCCTGAAGAGCAACAAGTGGGAACTATCATTGCGAATCTTGATGGGCCCTTGGCCTTCCACCTCAAAGTGCAAAACATCACCACTTACGACCAGTTGATCCCTAGGGCGCTCAATATCGAACGAGCCCTTGCCACACAGGGAGAAACTTCATCATATCAAGAAGGCCGCTCATCATCCAATTATCATGAAAAACCACGAACATGGGCAAAGAATCGTAATGTAACCAATGATGGTGTCGTTGACGCCAAGGTTGTCATTAGTGCCCCACGGAAGAACAATCCACCATCCCAACAACAACAACACCAAAATACCAATCAAAGCAATCGACAAGTCAATACTGTGGTCCAACCATCCCATAACCAAAACACAAACAACACTGATAATCAGGGAGGACCACAGCGAAACAAGTTCTTCCCCAAACGAAAATACACACTCCTTGGGGAACCTGCTGAAGCAATCATGAAAAGATTGGTAGATGAAAAATTGATAACGGTCCCTACACATAATAATTATCAAGAACCATCGGTCAAGCCACCATGGTATAATGAAAATTATCTTTGCAACTTCCACAAACTCAAGGGACACACGACAAACAACTGCATGAGGCTCAAAAATCTAATTCAAGACCTCATAGATGACAAAATCATAGATGTGGAAGCACCATCAGGAAACAAAGATCTCAAGATTTACACGAATCCGATGCCGAATCATGGCAACAAAGGAAACAAAGATCAAGACAAAGGAAAAGGGGCTTATAAAAATGTCAACCACACATACGAGGGTGTTGTTGCTTGTTTAGATGAGTTTTGTGGAGTCATCACCATCAAAGGGGCCCAAGCCGATTGTGGAGTCACCACAAGAGGTGGAAAGGTTACCATTGCAGCACCATCCCAACCAAGCAGAAATTCCACATCCAATCCAAGGTCTAACCCTAGTGGCTATAATGTCTTGGATCAATTGAAAAGAACCCCTGCACATATCTCCATCATGGAGTTACTCAAAATCTCATCTGCACACAAAAAGATTCTAGAAGAAGCTTTGGCGTCATCTACTGTCCCCGCAGATCTAGATACAAAACAATTCCAAGCTATGGTCGCAAGTATCACCACACCTAACATTCTTACATTCTCTGAACAAGACTTCCCCACACAACCATCTCACAACCGTGCACTTCATCTGGAGGTGTACGTAAATAAAAAGAAAGTCAAGAGAGTCTTGGTGGATGGAGGTGCAGGCTTAAATATTTGCTCCTTAAAGCTTCTAAAGAATTTGAACATTTCAGAGGATTCAATTGACAAAGGAAAAGGCATCACAATAAGAGCATACGATGACCAAGAAAGGGTATCCCAAGGCACCATTCAGCTTCCTGTCCAGGTTGGACCCACCATCATGCAAACCAATTGTCAGGTCTTGGACCTCGATTTACCATACAACATTCTCCTAGGGCGACCATGGATACATGCAATGCAAGCTGTAGCTTCAACCTTTCATCAATGTGTGAAATTCACACATGAAGGTCAAGAGGTTACTATCCATGGAGATCCTGAGCCATTTGCCTACTGAAAAAATCTAGAGGCAAAATACTACAAGATCCCGCAAGTACCCAAGAACGATGAAGGCCCATCAACACCTTACGTGGATCCCGCCACTCTCACTTCTGTGACAGAGACACCCTCCACCCCCGCCATCCCCGCCTTTTCTGATATCAAAGTCATAATACAAGATGATGGTTGTGGAAACTATTCAATGCCTAAGAATGCTTTTGTAGTAGGAGAGCTACCACAATGTCCTAGATCAAGAGGACGACCACAATCACAAGAAGCTTCAACATCTCAAGGCTCCTATGAACGAAACCCCACCTTCACAAGTGCAGGAGATCTTGGTCAGGAAACATTAGAGGGGGACTTATCTCATCTCCTCTATCGAGATGATATACCAGCAGTTGAATTGCCTATGGATGAACGAAACAAAGGTATGAAGATGATGCTCTTGATGGGCTATAACCGGAACCAAGGGTTAGGCCAAGATAATAACGGGCGTGTAATACCCATTATACCTAAGAAGCAAATAAAAAATCTTGGCATTGGTCATCCTACTCCTAAGGTAACTATACTTGGTCGAGGTGCCCATGGTAGACAGAACCGAATGCCTCCTCAGGAATCCGTAACTACTCCACAATCCTCCATGACTTTAGGAATGCCCACTGATTTAATTGAGTCACCAGAAATAGGATTACCTTTGCTGTTTGAGGATACTAATGTACTTATGATTAGCACCTTATCTTATGAGTCTGAAAACCAAAGCAATGAAATCCGATTAGTCTATCCCCAACTGATTGATTACGACCAACGAGGACCACCAATTCTTGACATGTTTGAAAATGATGAGGCGCTCTCAGAATTCATGGGACTTAGGGATGGCATTCCATGTGGGGATCACAAGGCAGGTTTTATCATAGAGCTAGATACACATGCATACTATGGAGAAACGATTGAATCCCTCAGTCGCAAAAATAAAAAATTGAGAATAATCTCCAAGTCCTTGAGTGAAAACCACCTTGTGGCACTCTCCGACTCTGAAAAAGTAAAAAGAAAGGACACATCCAATGGTGAAAACCTCTTTGAGGCACCTGAGGATGGGGGATTCAATCTTCCTCTTACAGCTATACACCAAGAAAAGTTAGCTATGCTAGCAGAAAAGTGCAACCCCATTAATCTGGGAACACAAGAAACTCCTCATATTACATTCTACGCTGAGTCATTATTATGCAAAGAACAGGAGGAGTTGGCTACCTTCTTAAAGGAGAGGAAGATAAATTTTGCGTGGACCTATGCTGATATGCCAGGATTGGATCCAGAGGTAGTAGTTCATCACTTGGCAGTCTATCCTGAAACCAATATGTGAACCATTTGAATCTAGACCTTGCACAAACACAATAAACAAGCAAACAATTAGATCAAATACAAGATTAGAAACCAATGATTCCTCAAGAAATCCATTTTAAATTTGCAAAAGATAAGAAATGAAAATGAAGAACACAAAATGAAACAATTAAATCCTATCTAATGCAAGCAAACTCTTGATCTCTTGAGGGAGTTGGTGCAAATAGGTGTGTGGAGATTTTCCCTTTCCCAACTCCTTGAATGCAAATGTTGATTGAAGACGATTGATCCACTTGATGAAGACTTTGAATGTATGCTCCAAGCTAAAATCTGCAAAAAACCTAGCTATGATTCAATGAGATGGATGAGAATTGCTAAGTGTTTTAGCATGGTAACTTTGCTTGAAATGTGGATGATCAAATGCATGGTGAAGCATTCTATTTATAGAATGTTGAAATGGAAACAAAGCCAAAATGGAGCAATGTGGGACAAAGATTCAACCAATGATATAATGCCACTTGTCAACATGTGATTGGGTGAGGAATGAGCAAGTTTTGACAAATGTGCCAATAAATGCATTTTTGAATTTGAATTTTGAGAAAAGACATGTAAGAGGGGGAAAGAAAATTGCATTGAATGCCACTTGGCTCAAGGCAAAGGACATGTAAGAGATCTTAAATGCTTCATAAAGGACTATTCCTCTTGGATTTTGAATTCAAATTAGGGAATATTCCTTAAAAGATGCCTTGTTGAAGGAAAATAGAAATTTAATAAATCAAATAAGTCTATTTTCATGCAAGTTGCAAAATCTAGAGGATTTGATGGATTAAGACTAAATTAATCAGGATTTGATTAATTTAATGGGACATTCAAATTGACGGACAATTCTGATTTAGATTTTGGATTAATTTAAATAAAAAGAGAGGAATATGATAAGAGGCCAATTAAATAAAGATTTTGATTTATTTAATTAAAAGGATGTGTTAGATTAAATCAACAAAGTTTTAATTTATTTAATTTAACAGATAGATTCTTTAGAGATTTAATCAAATAAATTGATTATTTAATTAAATAGGATAATTAGATCGTATGAATTGATTTAATTAACAAGGGAAAGTGACTTAATTAGACAAATAATTTTATTTAATTAAGAGACGAATATTGATGAATTTAATCAAATAAGGGAATTTGATTAAACAGCTAGACCGAGGGATGATTTAGGAAGAAACGATGTTAGTAGATCAGAGTGAGATGCGCAATGTCAACTTGTACATTTTGCGTGTCTACATAAGGTATAAGAATTTTCTTTTTATTTGTTACTCATAGAGACTTTAAGGTCTATTAGATGGATGTCAATTCAACATTTTTGAATGGTGAGCTAGAAGAAGAGGTTTATATGGAACAACCAAAATGATTTCAATCAAGAGATCAACCGAATATGGTGTGCAAATTGAAGAAAGATTTATATGGGTTGAAGCAAGCTCCTAGAGCTTGGTATGTGGGGTTAGAGAACTATTTAATTCAGTAAGGTTTTAACAAAGGTACGATAAACAATAATTTGTACTTTAAGATTGAAAATAACAGAATCTTGATTATAGTAGTGTATGTTGATGACATTATCTTTAGAGGAAATGAAAATATGTGCAAGAAGTTTGTGAAAGAGATACATAAAGAATTTGAAATTTCTATGTTTGGGGAGATGAATTTCTTTCTTGGGCTACAAATTAATCGAACAGAGAAAGGAATTTTCATTTCATAGTCTAAGTATGTGAGAGAGATGTTGAAGATGTTTGAGATGGATGGTTCCAAATTGGTAAGTATTCCAATGGTAACTAGCTGCAAATTGTATAAAGATGATGATTCACCTAATGCTGATCAGAGCAAGTATAGATCTATGATTGGTGGACTATTGTATTTGAATACTACTAGACCAAATATCATGCATGTTGTCTATCTTGTGGCTAGATTTCAAGAAGATCCTAAGGAAACTCATGTTGTTTTTGTTAAAATAATTTTCAAATATTTGAATGGCACTCTAGATTATGGATTGTGGTATCCTAAAGATACTGAATTTACACTTAGTGCCTATATAGAAGTAGATTCGGTTGGATGTGTAGATGAAAAAAATATACAAGTGGTGGTGCATTCTTACTTGAATGCAGATTGGTGTTATGGTCGAGTAAAAAGAAAGATCTAGTCTCCTTATCTACTCTTGAAGTTGAGTATATTATTGTTGCATCTTGTTGTACATAAGTTTTATGGATGAAATAGACATTGAAAGATATCACAGTGGTATATGATGATCCCATTTCTATTTTTTGTGATAATACAAGTGTAATTAAAATTTCAAAGAATTTGGTGATGCACTCGAGGATGAAGCATATATCTATCCAATATCATTTCTTGAGAGATAAGGTCATGGATAATGAAGTAAATCTTAAGTATGTTCTAATGAAGGATCATATTGTTGATATTTTCACGAAGGCTCTTCCTAAAGATACTTTTGAGGGGAGAAGTTAGGGGTTATTTCCCCTCCTTTCTCATACTAGATGCATATGGAGATGCATTAGTCTGGTGGATCTATGGATCTATATTTCTTTTGGGCTAATGTTTAGGTGGATACCTCTCAAGGGGAGTAGGTAGTATCAGGTGTTGTCATTATGAGTATTCTACTTTTCATGTCAAAGGAGAAATCAATGTAAAATATTAATTTTCCTTTTAAATTGATGTCAAAGGGGGAGAAGAAGCATGTGAAAAAGGAAAGGAAGAATGGGTGAAGAAGCATGTGAAAGGAAAGGAAGTGTATAAGAAATTATTTACTAAGGGGGAGAAACATAAAAGTGTATTCAGAGCTTGTATACATTGTCTTTGATGGTTTTTTACATCATGTGTTTCTATCAATGAAAAAGCGGTAGATTGCTGCAAGAATGGAAAGATTGAAGGTGTTGTCATTGATGTCAACTGGTCAATTGGTTATTAACTAGTTGATGTTGGTTGCATATGTTGAGTATATTGAGAAAATTGTAATGAAGATATGTTGTAGGTGTTTAGTGTTTACTTCAGGTTTTGGTTTGGATTTACTCCTATGTTTGTGTGGTTTAGACATGTTGTTCATGGTTGTTAGAAGATGTTATATCCATATTTTTAGTTATTGATTTGTTGTATAGTGAAATTTGTGTTCACCATTTGTGAATTGTGGTTCTGTGTGTTTTTGGTTGAGGTCTAAGAGAAATGATGTTGGTTTGGATTTATCTTTGATGAAGGCTTATGACTCACAGTTCTAAAGTTGAGTTCCCTTGATTGTATTGAAGATCATTTTTACATTTGGAAAGTTCCTACTTAATGGTTCTATGCGTTTTACATTGGTTTGGCCGACCTTGTGTGAAATACTATTTTTGAGGTTGATTAAGCATGTTGGATCTATTTGGGTCCCTTTGAAATGTGTGTTTGTTTTTTCCTCATTGTAATTCCACACTAGGATGTTTTGGAACTGACCTAATTTTAATTTGGATTTAGATGGCTGACTTTGGATATGTTTCAAAGTTGAAGATGGTATAAATGCAAGATGAGTTAAGTGATATAAAATATACAAGAGCGAAGAAGAAGAGCAATAAGAGAAAAGAGGAAGTGCAATTTGGTGTGACATTAATTATATTTAGTAAGTGTGTGTGTTGTGAGTCTGGAAGATCAGTGTGAGGCTTAATGTTGATTTTTTAGATGTAGTTAGTAGAAGGTGAACTCTATCATTCATGCATGTAGATTGAGTGATTGTGGTGGAATCTTTTTTTGCATTGGGATTGTAGTCTCTCTATGACAATTCTTCTTTATCTTCTTTGTATCTATGTGGCAATGAGCCCTTTGAGTTGTTAGCCCTATTGGACAATGAGTCCTTGTTCTATATAATGAGTCCTTATTTTATGAAATGAGCCTTATTTCAGGTAGTGGGCCTTTTGTAATTAGTTTTGATATTCTCTATAATGTAACTTAATCCTCATCGAGGTTTTTCCCTCATTAGGTTTTCCACATAAATCTAGTGTTATTGTGTTTGTGTTGGATTTGAGTTTCAACATTGGCATTTGATGATTAATCATTTAAGCAATATTAAGTATTAGTTTTGATGATTGAGTTAAAGGTTTAATTAAGTGAAAACTGATTCACTCCTCCCCCTCTTAGTTGTCCTATTCAATAGGCTATGCCTTAAGGATTGTTTGTTCTTAGTTCTTCCTCATAGTAGGTATTATACTATTATTTTCATGTGTTATATGGTTGATACATTGCACTTGAGAATCTAGGTTTTAGGTTTGATCCTTTGGTGAACTCAAATATCCAATTTAGAGACTCTAAAACCCATAAGACCTTATTGTTAGTATGTACCTTATTTAGGTCAACCATTTTACCAAGGGTGAGTTACCTATCCTATATGTGGATGCTAGGATCATAATATTTACTAGTGGGGTTTCCATACATCACCAAGTTTACCAAGGGTCACCTCATTGAGTGATCTAACATGTCCTTAATGACTTAATTGGAACAATGGGCAACCTTAAGATAATGGGTACTTTGCAGAAACTTTTGGATTTTTTTCTAAATATAATTTATTTTCCTTAGCACAACTTTCTTCCCTATCATTTTACTTTGAAGAGAGTTTTTTACCTCACAAGATATCCACTCTTTTGTGTCAAGGATTGTATTAATTTCTATAAAAAAATAATAATCAGTAATTCATTTGGTTGAGAAGTTATTTATTCCAAATAACCTACCTCTTAAGGAGGTAAAACTAGTGTTTGGATATCATTCCCATATCATATAATATTTTAGCTAAGTCATCTTGAGATTTATAAAATTAAGAAAATATTCATCCTCATTTCCATCCTTGTTGTCAATAGAGAATGAAACCATGGGATAATGTAGGAAGTACATTGTAGAGGAATCTCTATCATCTTGTATGAAAATTATGATGAAATTGTCACATAACATGGTTTAGTCTTTTGTTGGTGCTATGATATTTGGTGTATTAGAATTATATACCTTGATCTTTTAAGTGTTATATCATGACATAATTGAGGGGTATGTGTAGGATCATCATGGAAAAAATAAGCCCTTAAGTGGCAAAAAAAATAGAAAAATCAGAGTTAGGAAACTTGACGTAAAAATTTGAATAAGTTATCTATATTATTTCAAAAATATGTAAGAATAGAATCTATAGAAAATTGAATGTAGTTTCTAAAATACTATGTTTTTTTTTTTTTTTTTTAAAATATCTATTTGGTGAAAACTTAAAATTTCAATGCAATAGTACTTAAATTTCAAGGAAAAAATAAGAAGTAGGTGTTTGTTTGACCACCCTAACTACAATAAAATGATAATATTTTTTTATAATATTTTAGATATAAGTAGAGGACTCATTCCCCTATGTGATTCATATTTTTTTGTAATTTTTTTCCAAGAAAATAATTAATTATGAATTTTTTTTTTTACAAACTTTTAAAAATATAAAACTTGTATGTTTGACCACCTTAACTTGTCAAACTTCATGAATTAATCTTTTTCTTTTTTAATCTTATAGTATGAAGTATAAATGTGGCAAATTCTGATTCAAAAATGTGGTTTTTACTATTTGGAAGTTATAGATGTTTTTCAATTAGTCTATCAATCAGGACTGTAGTCATAAGCTGAATAGAAAATGAATGATTACTTATTAAATTAAAATTAAAGCATAATTTATATTGGTGGAAAGCTAAGAATATCATTTAAAAACCCTTTTCATTTCATCAATTTTTGGTAAAAAAAAATTAGTTAGCCGCATACCCATCATATTGCCACTTTTTGGCCCATCATGATCCTGCACATACCTGGAGTGCTTTAGGGGAAATTTGACAAGTGAGTGTTGTAATTATAATGTGAAACCATTTTATCATCAATGTTTATACACCAATGTCTTGGGTGAAACCTTGGGGCATCACAAGTTCTATTTCTAATCAAGAAAGAAAGGGGAATTGGTTTTATTTTTATTTTTGAAAATTCTAGTAGAGAAAAAAATCATTATTTTTTTTCATATGGAATGCCTTTGAAACTTTGAGGAGATAAACTAGTGTCTAGCCATTGAGGTGCTTACAAGTAGAGGTTTGTGACCAGATGTAAAGAGGGGACTAGAGGATTAAATCATGTTTTTATGTAGGATTTAGGGATACCATTGTGGTGTTAGGTTTTATCTTAGTAAGATATTGTCACTATAGATGTGAGATTGAGTTTAAATTTTAATTTCTTATACTTCTAGCCTTTTATATGAATACTCGAATAATTTAATAGATTTATGTTGTTATTTTATTCCACTGTAAATATGGATGTGCTATTTTAGGTTGTGGGTGGCAAGGTAGGATAATCTTTCACTAAACTCCCTTTCCTAGAATATGTACATCAAATGGTATTAGAGGAAGGTTATTGTAGTTTTAGAAAATGTATTTCTTTACATTTTCACACTATGTCTGGGTCCCTTAACAAACTAAACTTAATCAAGCCTCTAATTGACCCAATTATGCATCTACAAGCCTAATTAATTACAATTTTTGAATGGGGAATCATGATTTAATTAATGTAATTATCATTTTAAACACCCTAAAATGAATGTCCTAGCAATTTAGGTCATGACCCATTCACCCTTGGGAAAATGGGTCCCCTTTAGCTACTTAATTCAAAATTTAAACATGTTTTTGATAGCCTTTTTATGATCCAAAATTCAAATTCAAATGTTGTCTTGTAATGTTTAATTTTCAAGAAATTAGAAAATTGTCTATGAAAACAAGGTTTTTTTATGAATTCAAATCCTATAAATTCATGAGCACAAGAAAGAGACTATCCCTAGAGCTATGATTATTGTCAAAGGTGTTCAAGAGTATATTTCTAAAGAATTTCTTGTAGCATTCAAGATCTCAAGCATCATTTCAAAGTTATCAAGCATCATCCATGTTTTTGGAGCCAACATTGTGATGTAGGTTTCAAGCATTCAAGTCAAGATTCAAGCATCAAGATCACATAATCAATAAAGCCGTTTCATGCAAGATCTAGATATTCGAGATATTTTCTAAGTTTTAGTTCTTCAAGGATCTCAAATCAAGGGTTTTTGGAGTTGCAACATAGTAGTTTTTCATTCATCATTCCTTTCATGTTTCATTATTTCATTTCAAGGTTTAATTACCAAAACAAGGTTTGACCAAGGAAAGATCCCATTCACCAAAAACAAATAATTTTCCCATCTTGTGTGTTTTGTAGTTATTAGGTTGAAGAAGGATTGAAGTTCTATCAAAAGAGAAAAAATATATTTTTTTTTCAAAGTTGCAAAGTTGTCAACATTGTCATCAAACCACAAAAACTCACTTTCAAAATTTAATTAGGAATTTTTGAATGTGAAACATGGAGGAATTGAGAGTGCAAAAATAAGACTAAATGACTGTAAAAGTAGATTTTCAACCCATGTAGCAAGACCCATTTTCCCTTGGGCGAATGAGTCCCAGGAGGACACTCAACACAACCTTTTTGTGGTAGGTTCATAAAATCACATCCTTCTCAAATCAATTAAAACTTTTTGGATTATGTCAAATTAAGGTTTAGTCTAGAGGTTTCA
>VDFB02372117.1:0-45552 GCA_007258455.2 Sequoia sempervirens | reverse complement strand
GAATATGCATTCAAGGCCACTACTTCTGGAAGAGATAGACAGAGATATCATCTAGGTGAAAGTTCATCTAGAAAGACATTCAAGTATGAGGATGAAATGAGATAGCTTGATGAAGAAGAAATAAATCTTGAAGAAATTGAAGCATTGATTGTGAAAAGAGAAGCCAGAGGACAATGTAAGTATAAAGGAAAGTTACCTATTAAATGTTTCTCTTGCAATAAGATAGGTCATTTTGCATCAAGATGTCCTGAGAGAGTTTCCAAGCCAAGATTTAACAAGCCTAAATTCCAAAGGAAGTGTTACTATGCTGCTGATGAAGGTGTGACAAATGATGAATCCAACAAAGGAAATGCAAGTGAAGATGAATTTGTGTTTATTGCTATCAAGGAAAATATTCCTATGTCTATTGAATCTGCTAGTTGTACAAATGTGGAGAAAGCCCTAGCTGCTCGAGTTGAAGAGAAAGATGAATGGGTAATTGACAGTGGTTGTTCTCATCATATGACATGAGATAAAATTAATTTTGTGAATTTGTAAAAGTATGATGGTGGTGTTGTGAGATTTGGTGATGATACAGCTAGTGTGATCTGTGGAAGAGGATGCATTTCTCTTGATGGTAAGCATAATATTGATGATGTCTTTTATGTTGAAGGTTTGAAGCATATTTTAAGTGTTGGACAAATGGTTGATAAGGGATACAATCTTCAATTCATGGATGTTAAGTGCAAAATATTGGGAAATTCTGGAAATGTGATTGCATCAAGTAAAAAAACAAAAGGTAATATTTTCCACCTGAGTGTTGCTAGTAAAAGTTATTTGATTGCTCAAATTGATGAAAGTTGGTTGTGGCATAGGAGAATGTGTCATGTTAACTTTGATAATATTGTCAAGATAAGTTCCACTAAGGTTGTGAGAGATCATCCTAAGCTGATGAAACCTACTAATGCCATATGCAAAGAATGTCAGTTAGGAAAGCAAACAAGAATTTCATTTCGAAGTAAACAAAAAAAATCAAATGGATTGTTGGATCTTGTGCATGCTGATTTGTGTGGTCCTGCTAGAACTAGAAGTTTACAAGGATATAGGTATTTCATGTTGCTTATTGATGACTATTCAAGGATGATGTGGGCTAATTTCTTTAGGGAGAAATTTGAAGCTCTGGAAAAGTTCAAGATATTTAAGGCTATGGTTAAGATGGAGACAGGTCTGAAGATTAAATGTCTGAGATTAGATAGAGGTGGTGAATTCACTTTTGGTGAGTTTAATTCTTTTTGTGAAGAGCATGGAATAAAGAGATAGTTATTTGCACCGCAGACCCCTCAACAAAATGGAGTTGTGGAAAGAAAGAACAAAATAGTTCTAGATGCTACTAGAACCATGATGTTGGAAGGAAATGTATCTCATACTACTGGAGAGAAGCTATGAGTACTGCTATGTACACACTTAACTGGGTACAAATCAAAGGTGATACTGGTAAGACTCCTTTTGAGCTATGGATTGGTCAAAAACCTACTGTTAGATACTTCAAGATCTTTGGAAGCAAGTGTTATATCAAAAGAGATTAAGATATAGGAAAGTTTGATGCTAGGAGTGATGAAGGAATCTTTTTGGGTTATGTTACTAAAAGTAAGGCCTACTGGTGTTACAATAAGAGATTGAAGAAAATGATTGAAAGTGAAAATGCTAAGGTTAATGAAGACTTTGGTACACTATCCAAAACTTGTGGATATGATTCTGATGATCAGAATGATAGTACAAACAAAGGTTAGAACTCAAGCCAAGTGCAAATCATTCTGGTGAATGAAGAAGATCAAGAGGAAGGAGGAACTGGTGGAAGAAAAGAAGAGAGATCAGAAGAGCTTGAAATTGATGAACATTCTAAGAAGACTCTGAGGTATGTAAGGTTGAATCATTCAAAAGATCAAATTATTGGTGATAAGAACAAAGGTGTCCAGACTGGGAGAAAGATTGCAGAAGAATATTGTTTGATTTCAAAGAATGAGCCTAACAATGTGAATGAAGCTTGCAAAGATGAACATTGGGTTGAAGCAATGAAAGAGGAACTACAACAAATTGAAAAGAATGATACATGGATTCTTGTTCCCGGATCTAAGGATAAGAATGTAATTGGAACTAAAATGGGTCTTTAGAAAAAAAATGAATGAACAAGGTGAAGTGGTTAGAAACAAAGCTAGACTAGTATGTAAGGGATATTCACAGATGGAAGGTATTGATTTTGAAGAAACCTTTGCCCTTGTTGCTAGAATTGAAGCTATGAGATTGTTTCTTGCTTATGCTGCTTACAAAGACTACAAATTTTATCAAATGGATGTCAAGTTTGCTTTTCTAAATGGCGAATTTGAAGAAGTGTATGTTGAACAACTTGATGGATTCCAGTTGACTGATCAGGGAGATGGTTTTCCAATTGAAGAAAGAATTGTATGGACTCAAACATGCCCCTAGAGCACGGTATGCCAGATTGGATAAGTACTTGGTGAAGCTTGGATTTAACAAAGGTACTATTGATAGTAATTTGTATTTCAAGAATGATGATAAAGATTTGATTGTGGAAGTTTTTGTTGATGGTATCATATTTGGAGGAGATGATAGCTTGTGTATGAAGTTTGCTAATGAGATACAGAATGAGTTTGAGATGTCAATGATTGGAGAGATGAAATTATTCTTGGGATTGAAAATTACTCAGTTAGACAAAGGGATCTTTATATCTTAGTCCAAGTATGTGAAAGAATTGTTGAAGAAATTTGGTATGGAAGATTCAAATCCAGTTGGCACACCTATGGTGACCGAATACAAGTTGACAACTGATGGTGATTCTCCGAAGGTAAATCAGACTAGATATAGATCAATGATTGGTGGATTGCTTTATTTGACTCAAACTAGGCCTGATATCATGAATGCTATATGTATTGTTGTTAGATTTCAAGTTGATCCTAAAGAATCTCATGTGACTGTTGTGAAGAGGATTTTCAGATATTTGTAGGGGACAGTTGATTTTGGTTTATGGTATCCTAAAAATGATGATGTTACTTTGAGTTCCTTTACTAATGCTGATTGGGCAAGAGATGTGAATGACAAGAAAATTACTAGTGGTGGAGCATTTTTCTTGGGAAAGAAGTTGATTTCATGGTTAAGCAAAAAGCATAATGCAATTTCTTTATCTACTGTAGAGGAATAATACATTGTTGTTGCTAATAGTTGTCCTCGAGTATTGTGGATGAAACAAATGCTAAAGGATATCAAAATTGTGTATGATGAGCCTATTGCTATATTCTATGATAACTCAAGTGCTATTAAAATTTTCTAAGAATCAGGTGTTGGATTCCAAGACCAAGCATATATCTATCAAGTTTCACTTTTTTAAAGAGAAACTAAGTGAGAAGGAAGTCAGATTGGAGTATGTGTCTAGTAAGGAGTAGACTGCAAACATATTTACCAAGCCGTTTCCTAAGGATACTTTTGAGTATCTCAGAAGGAAGTTAGGGGTGATTACCCCTCCTAATCAGAACTAAGGATGCATTAATTTTCATCAATTTGTGCATTTCATGATCATATTTTGATCCAGATTGATGTTGTGGTGCTTGCTACTCAGGGGGAGTAGTCAGATGTTTAGAGGTTTAGGTGTTCAAATATGTGGTTCAGAGCTTGTCTAGAAGAAATATTTACCATTGATGTCAAAGGGGGAGAAGTGCAATGTGAAAAATCTTTGTGGGGAGAAGAGTTGAGGAAAGAAGAGTCAAAACCTAAGGGGGAGTAAGTGTAGTTGTGTTGATGGTATTTTTCACATCATGTGTTGCCATTAATTCCAAATGGGGAGATTGTTGGATGTTGTGTTGTGTTGCTGATATGTGGTTGTTATTGATGTCAACACTATTAGCATTGTTGCATTAGAAGTTGTATATGTAGAGGATATTGATAAAATTGTAATTAGAAGTGTTATAGGTTGTCAATGGTGAAGTGAATTTATTTTTGTTGGTGTGATTAGTATGTTTTTGTTTAGAGGTTGTGGAATAAAGGGTTTCTTTCTGAGTATATATAGTTTATCCACATCAAGTTTGAGAGATCCGCGTGAAGATTTGATCTAGTTATGAAGATTTGTATTCTGACAGTTTTTTTGTTACTTCAGTTTGTGTTCCTGAATGAAGATCATGTGATTCCAGTAAGTTCAGTTGCTGCAAATACTTCTATGATGTTTCATGATGCTTTTTGATGTTTCTAGTTCATTCTCTATCTGTGTTGCACGTCCGCATTGATCGTTGTGCTCGTGATCCAAGATTTTCTCTTGCATATTCATGTTTTTCATGTTCTTGGCTGACAAGGTGTTGAAGCGTGTTGTGGATCTTCAAGTAATAATTAATTAAAGTGGTTCATGTTTGAGGATGTTATTTTTGGTCTTCACTATGTTGTGGTTGACCTTGGTTGATTCACATGAATAATATTTATTGATTTGGGCCGACAGTTTATATTCATTTTATCATTTCTTTGGAGCCTACTTATAGCAATGAATTTCTTGTTGCGGATATATAAGAGAAATTGTTTTATCATTTGAATGAGTGTATGTGTGTGAGTGTGATAAGTGTAAGAGTCGTGTGTGTGAATAAAGTTAAGATCATTCGAAGGCAGAGCAAAGAGTGAGGAAGAGTGAAGAAGTGTTCATGTGCTTAATCGAAATTGTAACCAGGCATTAGAAGATGCTACTTTTCTCAGTTCAAAGTCTAATGGATTTAATTAGAACCTTTATGTAAGATAGTGTGTCTTCCTTTGGGCAGTAAGCCTATTTTGTATTTGAGCAGTGAGCTCTAGGCAGTGTGCCTGAATGCATGTGCATTCCCCATTTATATTCTCTTATACTTTTAACAGGGTATAATCTTGTGGACTAACCTCCACCATGGTTTTTCCCCTAATAGGGTTTTCACGTAAAAAATCTTGGTGTTATGTGTGATTCTGATGTGTTATTCATTTATGCTTTCATGATTAATGATCATATCTAAGAATAAGATAAATAAGTTGAATAATTTTGAAATTCGGTGACAACTGATTCATCCCCCCTCTTAGTTGTCTGCCCTTGAGTTGCCAACAATTTTGATTTTTTGCAAAAAAATGATACAAAAATAAAAATGACTGGAGATAGGAAAGAGAAAAATCAGAGCATCTAGAAGTGAATTGTAAAAAAAATTGATGTAAGCAAAGAGACTTTCTATTTTGCTTTGTAAAATTGCACGTTTGTAAAACATTAATTAAGAGATATTTCTATAAATTGCTTAATTAAATGTTATCTAAATGCAGTTAGGAGATGCACTTGAGTTCACAACAAAACTTTCTATTTCAGAGTTAAGTCTTGGGCAGATTTGGAAGAAAGATGACAAACTGAAGTTGTCATTTTCAACTTCCAGTTGTTCTTACCTGATTTTGAGGCCTTTTTGGATCAACCCTGGGTGGATGAAAAGTTTCCATCTTTTTGGTGCTTTTTGGAGTTGTGTAGGAGGTTGATTTTTAGGCTTTTTGGAGAAGCTCAAAAATGTAGAATGAATTACTTTTGGAGAGGCAGTGAGCCTGATTTTTCTATTTTGGCACTATGGAGGTCACTTGATGCTTATAAGTTGGAGAAATTTCAAAATTTTTGGGGTTCAGATTTCAGTATCTTGCTCTCCTATCATTGTAGAGAGTGTTGTAAACTTGTTGAATCAGAGTTTGATGTCTTGCTCCTTCCTTTGCAATAAAAGCACCAGAGTTCTCCTTTCTCTTTTCTTGTCATGAGCTCACAGTGATAATCTAATTTTTTTTGTGATTCAAAGTAGTGGATCCTTCCTTGTCTTATTATTGTGAGTTATATTCAAGAGTGACAAATAGTTCAGGTTGCCTACTGTATTCATTGTTCAAGAGTCTTTATGCAAAACACTAATGAACTAGCTATTTTGAAGTGGATTTTTAGAATAGGTTGTTTTGAAAGAGGTGTTGTGAGTCAAGTTATGTCAAAATCTCAAATGTCTAGTTGATCATCATTAGTTGTAGGTTTTTTTTCTGCCTTCTTTCTGTTCCCTTTTCCTTAGAAATTTCATACTTTAGGTGATTAGCTAGAGGGAACCAACCCACTCTGGAGATTCGCTCCCACCAATTGATTGACCCACAAATCAGGGAGCATTTCCATGTTGCAACATGATAGCCAAGCCTATCTTGATTGAGGATGCAATCCTAGTTTCCAGTTCCTCTTCTTCCTCTTCCACTATCCAGCTTGACGCTCCTTCTCACCTTGCTGTAACACTGTCAGATTCTGTTTCATACTTGTGGGAGAATCCTATGATGCACGCTTGGTGAAAGCCCAAGCATTCTACGTTTTAGCTTCTTATTTTCCCACAGATCCTAGGCTCGTTTGATATGGTAGAAGGAAGAGTCCCTGCAGGGAATCCTCTATGTCTCGATCTCCGCTGCCTCCCACCACTCTTGCTTCTAAAATAATGAATAGGAAGAGGCCTGCCACTGAGGCACTAGAGCCGACTCCCCTTACTATTTCCCAATCTCTTCCTCCTGCTCTCATTTAGGAGTTTTTCCCTTCGCTAGAAATGACTGTGATGGACACCCCTATGGCTGAGCAAGAGCCTTCTATCCCTTTGTAGCCCTTGGCCTCTAGCTCAAAGAGTCATAGAAACTGCCTTACACGTGAGCGCAAGAGCCGACGAAAGGCTCTAGCAATTGAGTAGGATGCTTTGTAGAAGAAGGAAGAGGAGACGAGCACCCCTGCTTCAAGGACTTCTGCTGTGTCCTCCTCTCTCCTCCCCTCTGCTTCCATTCAAACAAGCTCAATCTCACTTTCAGCTCCTACTATGAGTGTGCTTGACCCCAAAAAGGTGCAAGTGTTTATCGCTCCTTTGGTTGAGCTGTCCTTTTTGATGTCCCTTCCGAACATCTTGCCATTCCCTAAACCCGTAGACATGTTGAATACCTTAGTGGTGTCCGCTGTAGTTTTCTCCTCCTCCTCCATGCCTATTGCATCATCTGTGGTGAGTTCACATCCCCCGATGAAGTAGAAGGTAGAGGTTGGCCCTTCCAATAGTAGAGGGTGTAAGAGGAGGCCACCATCTGTAAAGGGTGGTCCAATGCTAACTTGTTATGTCCTAGTGACATAACATGTTCCAACTTCTCCTGAGTTTGTCACCGCTCCTTAGTCACTCAGTGAGCCAAGTGGTAAATCTTGGGCGCGGTTCTCTCCATTTGTTGAGGTACAACATGGCACCCCTATAAAGTGTATTTTCAACTCTTTGGACAAAGTTTCGGCCTTATTGATGATCTTTGCAAAATTGCTAACCATAGCTCCACAAGAGCCGAGTGGAGAAGACCTTGCAGAGGCTTCTTCTTTAGCCCTTGTTGCGGGAGGGTTAGAATCTCCTCCCCTTAATATTCCACCATTGCAAGCTCATCCAACTTCCCCTTACAATGATCTAGATTGGGGAGTGAACAAAATCTTGGTTGATGAGTGTTAGGGGGAGGCCTCTTCTTTATCTTTAGATTAGATGTATGTGTGTTGTGATGTGTTTCCTTGTACTTGTGTTATGTGTTCCTGGATGAAATTTGTCACCCTTATCAGTGCTTGGATACATGAGTGATTTTGTGTTGTAAACCTTCTTCTATTTGTATCATCATTCTTCCTCTGTTATGTGCTTTGATTTTTGGAAAATTGGGGATGATGCAAAGCATTGGGGGCATTTAGGCTTCCCTTCCAAGTTGACCTGATTTTTTATTTTTTATTTTGTCTCCTCGTGCATTCTTCCCATGGTATGATATAGTAGGGGGCTGATGATAGTTCATTTATATACTATTATTATACTTATATATATATATTTATGAGTAGTTCTGACCTTGAAATATCAAATCACCTTGTGTCTCTTGATTTATTATGTTGCTTTCTCTCTTTCGCTCTTTTCTTATCTTTATCTTTTATTTGCTTGAGTTGTCCCTCATATGTGTGACAATGCTATTTCTATGATACTTTGATTTTCAAAAAATGCATCCATTGCCAATGAATCTTTTCTTGAAAATCCTTGCAACCTTTTTTTTCAAAAAAATTGCATTCTCAACTTGGACCCCTAGTGGAATGTATTTCCTTCATCATGGGTTTGTAAAGAAAGAACTTGAGAACTTTCCTCCGAGGTGGGAGTAGCCTTTTCCTATGGGAGAGGCCTCGAACTTCCCCTCACAAGGGGGCATTTTCTTCCTTTCGAATTCCTTGATGAAGTGAACATCTTTTGAAAGGATTCCTTGATGATGAATTGATTTGAGAAAAAATGTCTCTTTTACACTTTCAAATAGTATGTCCCTTTCGTGGACCCCTCTTCTTTTAAAGGGTTCTCGAGGGACCCCTTTGAAAGCCTTCCAACTTGTCGATTGTTTGTGTGACTTTTCACTTATTTGCTTGCATGTATGCTTTTTTTTTGGCATGTTCTATCTATGGATTAACATATCGCTTTGCAGGTGCACTTGTAAAGCCACTTTCCAGTCCGACTCTACAAAGTCCCCTTACATTTGGGTTTCCTACATGAGAGAGAACTTGGAGGATTCCTTCTTGCAGGTTTGCAGGCCTATGAGATGCTTGTTTCTCTAGGTTTCCCTCATGAGAGAGAACTTGGGGGACACCTCCTTGCGAGTTTGTGGGCCTTTAAGGCGCTTACTTTACTGGGCTTCCTTCATGAGAGAGAATTTGGGGGTTGCCTTCTCCCAGGTCTATGGGCCTGTGAGATGCTTTCATCGTACGAGATTTATCCATCCTTGTTTTGAGGGCCTTCAGTGTACTCTGTGCAATTTCATAGTTCTGTGGAGCTATGGAGTCCTTTTGTTCAAAACTCCTTAGGGAAAGTACCTATGGATTCCTTTGCCTGCCCTACACTTTTGAGTTTTCCAGATCATGGTCTGCTTCCTCAACGGTTCAGGTATACATTTCTAACCCTACTAACTCTTCAACCTACTTTACTGAACACTCATTAGTATTCGTGCTCGCTAAAGTAGGGGAAAAATGTATAGGAGTGAATTTGCACCCTTTGGGAAAATTCCCCTTTTACATACGTTCACCTTAGAAAATAAAATCCAAAGGAGAAATTCCACATCATCCACCTGCCTTCCATCCACTTGGCATCTGTCTTATGCATTGGTGAGAGAATATTTGTCAAGGACGCACGTGCGGTGCGCAGACATCTGCACGACACACTTTTATCCTTGACAGATTCTTGCATCTAAAGTTGGTAGATGAGTTACACACCTGATTGGGGTTGAATTGTAACGTTCCTCTTCAACCAACCAAACCCAAAAATGGTAGATTCTTCCCATCACACCTTCAAAAACATTCCTTCTTACTTCATTTCACTCTCTAAACATTTAATCACTCTCTCTAAGCAAGTTCTCTTCACTCTTTCATTGTCAAGCAACATTCTAGCACTCCATTTTTTAGCATTGTAGCAAATTTTAAGCTCCATCAACTCCACATTGAAAGTGTGAGGAAAATTTCAAAGTGTGGGCTTGGAGTCTTGCAAGACCTCCCTTCATCACTACTGTGGCTGTGGTGACTTTTCCAAGTCGACACCTTTCTTTCTCCCTCCATTGGCCAGTGAGATTTTGGTTGGAGGTGGTGATGCTTCACTCCTCTCCTTTGTGATTTGATAGAGTAGCATTGTATTGTTTATAGTGTTCATTTCTATATCTTCTTTCCTTTATTGTATATTCTACTTTGTTGCTTTTTGTTTGTCTGTGGAAGTGGAAGCATCAAAATGGTACCAAAATAGGGGTCTGACTGAGGCAGGCCCCTATACAACCCCAACAATTTTCCCTCTTGCTTGTGTGTAGGTGAACTAGTGCTTCTATGAGTTGATCTTTATCACTTTAGTCTGTATCTATTTTCTCCATTATTTATGTACTTACTTTTTGTATTTCATCATCTTTTCATTTTCGTTAAAGTCTGTCAACTAGGATGTCAGTACGTTTTTAGTTATTATTTACTATGTCTTATGTTGTCTAGCCGTACGGATGCCAACACACCAAAGAGAGGCCAACGCACCACATTGTCATCCCAAAATTGCACTATCATCCTCAGACAAAGAGTTATCTGAGGTATAGTAGTGATCCTAAAAACCAACTCGCCTAGCTTAAACATAAAAATTGGCTTTGTAGAGTGACAAAAGCACGTCATAGTGCTCTTTATTCTCGATCCTCACCCCAATACATTCATTAGACTGAGGTAAGTTAGGACAACCCTCCACTCTCAGCTCTTTGTGACTTGGAGCCTTGACGTGGTTGGTCCCCCTCTCTTACAATTCTATATCCCTTTTATGTGGAGAGATTATCATATGTTTCATCACCATAAAAAGGTCTTAATAAAAAAATTCCAATGTTTGTATATCCACCATTAATGCCTAGACTATTTACCCATTGCCTTAATATCTATCTCCAAACCACATATTGGTGCCTTTCTCTTGACCTAAACAATTGGAGAGCTTGCATTTATTCTTGTCTTTTCATCCTACAAAGTTTTATCCTCCAAAGTAGGGCTCAATAGAAGATCCAACAAAGTTTCTTTTATCATTACACAACCACCTTAAGCTTCTTTAAGAAATTGTCCATTGTAATACCCATTAAAAGAACCATACCATTATCCTCAATCCCCTTGAGGCTAAGGATATCTTTGGTGTCCTTTAACTTCTCAACACTACTATAGTTGATTTTTTTCTTAAATCTATGATATGTAACATTTTCATGTTTGAATGGGTCACAAGAGGCTATGCTCATTGTCATTACCACTATACAAGAATAGAAACTTAAAACACCTTTAGAGAATAGTGGCATAAAACCAACAAATATATAACACTACAAGTAATAGCCAACATAAAGCCCATCTCGCCCATCATAACTCTACACACATCACATTTGCTCCATTTTTATTGATTGTTTGCTTGAATAATGATATTTAAAATTAATACAAGCAAAGGTACATAATGCCATTGAACACTACCACTAATTATTTCACACTTACCTCAATCTAAATGCATCAATTAGAAATTGGAAATGGCCAACATTGCAATATTGTAATGCCCTAACATTTACATCAAGACATTACCAAACAACAAACAAGATAACAATTTTTTGTAACAAAATAGTGTTACAAACATGCTCTCATACTATGATGTCACCAAATATGATAACATCAAAATCAAAGTGCAAGGTCTATGAATCCAAATACAAAATAATAAATAGTGGAAGACTAAAATAAGAAAGAGACACTAATGGTTTGTTTCTTAGATTCATTAATTATTGTAAAGAAGTGAACTAGATTCATTAAGAAGGAAGACACAACCACTACCATAACTATCACAAGTAGGAAACATAACACTACGAGAGATACCAATCAATATGAGCCAAAACCTATCGATTCATACAAAGCATTCTTTTTGCAATAAATAAATATGTACTCTCTAGCCACAATTAGATTTGAATTTCAAAAGCAACATAATATGTATATATTCATTGAATGTAATATCTTGGTTAATATGAATTCAATAATTTTAGATATATTTACCCAATTCTTGGAGATTCAAAGTTATGCTTGATTGTATGCTTCTCTTATAGTATTGCTATAAAGTCTTGTATGCTTGTGAATAGTGTATTTTCTTCCAAATTTGAAAGTATGATTTTGGGTGTTCTTAACCATGGGATATGATTATTAAAAGTATCATAGTTCATTAGTGTGATTCATTTATAAACAATAATAAGTGTGTAGGTGTTGTGGCTCATCTTAGGGTTGAATTATCTTGGCTCACCCATTTGACATGGACATGCATTAGAATTTAGTCTTTTGAATTTGTTTATAATTTTAAGGTTTCAAACTTTATTCTAAGAGTTAAATTTTTTGTTACAATTTTAAAATATTCCTTGCCTGTGAAACTAGCAAAGGGGCATTTCTACTCAAAGGGGGTGATTTTGAGCAAAGAAGTGTAATTTTCACCTTTTTCCCTCTAATTTATTTTCTATTGTGGATTTTGTAAAACCATCAAATGCTTCAATAGATATTTCTTTCCTTTTTTTTTACATATTAGAAGTTTGATATATTTTAAGGCTTAAGTGGTTGTTATTATTCTATAAATTTAAAAAACATGTAGTTGAACCTTGAAAAAAGATGTTGTGAAGGACATTTTTACCTTGTTGGAAAGATATCGATGTCTTCTATCACTATCTAGAAGGTTGAATTATTTGTTGTGTTCTTCTATAGTTTTTTTAATATTTTATGGAAACTATTTGTTTCTACCCTAAACCTAGTGGATAGTGAACATTGATGTCTCCTTTTAGTTAATTAATGAGTGATACATGGTTTGCATCATTGGATATGATGTTAGGGTACAATTTAACTGATCCCTAAATATCTCCTTATATATTTTATTTTTTATTACAAAGATAAATATTTTATGTGAGTTGATAGGATTTAGGTTTTGATGCCCACTATCTCTCTAAGTGATATGTTTTCTATGCATGATAGTGAAAGGAGTAGTCATGTATTCCTTCTTAATAAATCTATTTCACTTCTTTACCTTGGTTAGTGAAACTAATAAATGAACCATTAGAGTCTCTTTCTTATTGTAGTCTTTTATTGGTATTATTCTACATTTAAGTTCATAGACCTTTCTAAGATAATAAATTTTATAATTTTTAATTTTCTTTGTTGCATTTTATACTCATTTTAGTTGTCTAGTCACATATGTGAGTTGATCCCTTTTCATCATTCCTAGTCATGTCCTATTTTTTCATACTCTCCTTTATCCATTTTATGTGTTAATCTTGTGATTTATAGCTCATTTTCTTTATTCCTTAGTCCTAGGTGTTCTTAGATAAAGTCTTGTAACATTTCCACCATCATAAAATTACTTAAATAAATATTAACTAGTATTTCTATAAAATATTGTATGCTTGTGAATAATGTATTTTCTTCCAAATTTGAATGTATGATTATGGGTGTTCTTAACCATGGGATATGATTCTTAAAAGAATCATAGTTCATTGGTGTGATTTATTTATAAACAATAGTAAGTGTGTAGGTCTTGTGGCTCATCTTAGGGTTGAATTATTTTGGCTCACCCATTTGACTTGGAAATGCATTAGAATTTAGTCTTTTGAATTTGTTTATAATTTTAAGGTTTCAAACTTTGTTCTAAGAGTTAATTTTTTTGTTACAATTTTAGAATATTCCTTACCCATGAAACTAGCAAAGGAGCATTTCTACTCAAAAGGGGCGATTTTGAACAAAGTAATGTAATTTTCACATTTTTCCCTATAATTTATTTTCTATTGTGGATTTTGTAAAACCATAAAATACTTCACTAGATATTTCCTTTCCATTTCTTTCACATATTGGAAGTTTGAAATATTGTAAGGTTTAAGTGAGTTGTGATTATTCTATAAATTAAAAAAATATGTAGTTGAACCTTGAAAAAAGATGTTGTGAAGGACTTGTTTACCTTGTTGGAAAGATATTGATGTCTTCTATCACTATCTAGAAGGTTGAATGATTTGTTGTATTATTCTATAGTTTTGGTAATATTTTATGGAACCTATTTGTTTTTACCCTAAACTTAGTGGGATAGTGAACATTGGTGTCTCCTTTTAGTTAATTAATGAATAATACATGGTTTGTATAGTTTAGATATGATGTCAAGGTATAATTTAAATGATCCCTAAATGTCTCCTTGTATAGTCTATTTGTTTATTACAAAAATAAATGTTTTATGTGAGTTGATAGGATTTGGGTCTTGATGCCCACTATATCTCTTAGTGTTATGTTTTCTACGCATGATAATGAAAGGAGTATTCATGTTTTCCTTCATAATAAATCTATTTCACTTCTTTACCTTGGTCAATGAATCTAAGAAATGAACCAATAGAGTCTCTTTCTTATCGTAGTCTTTTTTTAGTGTTATTCTATATTTAGATTCATAGACCTTTCTAAGATAATAAATATACTTTTTAATTTTATTTGTTGCATTTTACAATTATTTTAGTCACATATGTGAGTTGATCCCTTTTTCTTTACCTTCCTTTGTCATCATCCCTAGTCATGTCCCATTTTTTCATACTCTCCTTTATCCATTTTATGTGTTTAATTTTGTGATTTATTGCTTGTTGTATTTATTCCTTCGTACTAGGTGTTGAGCCAGGTTTTATGAACTCTAACCTCTTACTAATGGCAAACCTCCACCCCTGTGCATAAAACCTTTTCATCTAATGGTTTTAATAAATTAAGCCATTTTAGGCCCAAGTGATTTTCCATGTGGTTGGTCACAACCAAGAGGCATCATAATTGCTATAAACCCCATTCTACTATATGGTTGCTAGTATTAGTTGGGTGCATATGATTTGTAAGTTTCCCATAGGTAATGTTAACTAAAGGTGTAGATACATATGTTTTGTAAGTTATCCCACTAGTTAGTTAGAATAAAGTATTTGTCCCACATGCATGGGATAGTAGTAGTTGTCTATACAAAAATATATTGTAATAACTTCCCAAGTGGAAGGTGTCTTGCAATATGTATAATTAGAGTGTATGCTCTATTGGGAGGCCAATCTCTCAAAGTGGCAAGATTAAATGTTTGATACCACTAAAATATTCTCTTTCAAACTATTAAACTAACATACATTTTTAACATTTCACTTCCATGCACAATGACACAAACAAGAGTGTTGAATAACACAAATATTAAACTAAATTATGAAACCCTCATATCTATTTTTTTATTAATTGTAACTACCGTTAAAATTATAAAATTATTGATATGCTGAATTAAAAAGCAATTATGAGTATTTTTTGAATATTTAAATAAATATTTATCATTAGACAATAATTTTCAAATATTGTAATGATAAAATTACCCACTCATATGTGTCATACTATGTATAGGTTGTAGATTTGGATAATGACAATGGTTGGGATAAAATTAGACTTAATAAAAACTACATAATAGTGGTGATTAAGAAAAAAATAGGCCATACATAGCTGTTGGATTTGAGCTATATGAAAGTGAAAAAAAATGTAGGATGAAACTAACACCAAGGGATGGTATTACCATTGCGAGGAATGAATTGGCTAATGGGAAACCACAAAATAATAGTAAATCCTATTGATTTGATATTATTCCTTGTAATTCAAATTTGAAAGTTGCTTGCAACCCTTGGTACAAATAAAATCCTCAACTTATTCACGTAAATTTGGAATGAAAAATATAATATTCAACACCTATTTGAACCCTAGATAGAATCACCTCACTTGGATAAGATAATTTTTTTCCTCCAATCCCAATTAGAAACCAAGAGGGTTTTTGTCCTCTAAATTTTTATAAACCGAGGGTTTTCATCCTCATATGAGAAGATGAATGCAAGTGCTTAGGCTCTAAAAAAGGATTTGATTACAATAACAATGGATGATCTCTTTGATAAATTCACTATTCTTTTATAAATTCTTTTTGGGACCCTAATTTGATTTTTCTTTTCCCTCCTAAAAATCCCTCCAAAAGTTTAAAAAATAAATTAATAATAATATTTAAGTCTTCATTTAAAAAATAAAGTTATTGGGACCAAATTAAAATATTATGATTAATAATTTCTCTAACTTTATCTCTTAGCCTATTGGAAATGAAGAAATAGGCTATGAGTTCTCCCAATTAATTTAATTCTAAAAAGGGGACATTATAGTTTGGCCTTCTTAGAATTGTGCGCCCTCAAGCAATTGTAGATTGGATGCTCAAGTATCTATGCACCTTTCTATGTAGCATATTTAATTGGAAGACTCTTCTAATGTACCAAATATTATGTTATCTATTGATGCCAAAATTTGACAAGGTAACAATGTCTTGTGGGAAACTCAGTTTATGGGGACCTTTTGCGCTAAACTGAGTGACCTCCAGGTTTTTAAAGAAGCTGAATTCTTCTATAATGGGGCTTTGGAAAGGGAAAATGAAACATATATAATAAAATAAAGTCTAACCTAAGATGATGTGCCAAGACTTAATGATAGGCACGATAAATCATAGATCTAAGGGCCCGATTGGTATTTGTAGTGTTCCAGAAAAGTAGAAATTGAAAATTATAGCATAGACAATCCATTCATTGACATAAAATAATATTGCATACATTCCTACTGCCAAGAAAAATCATTAGACATGATCTAGATCAACAAAATTGCATTCAATATATATAGAAGTTCTCAAATGAAATGTCTAGACAATAAAAACACAGTTTACAGTTTAATCAAATAGCATGAAAGAACAGAAATGCCGAACAATTGGCACAGTCTGAAAGTCTTTTGCATTAAAATAAAACATTAATAAAGGCCTAGAGTCATTTCCTAAAACCAGTGTTCCTTCAAAATTTTAGACCCTTCTTTCACAACAGAGAAAAATATATATAGCAGAAAACTCCCATCGCTTCAAAGAGCAGCAACAAAAAAAAGATTTCATGATCCCTGACAATGATGCAAAAATAAGAATATTCCCCAAGTCATTGCAACATAAAAGATTCGAAACCAAGTATCTAGTCATTCCAAGCATAGGTGCATCTCTTGCAAATGATGGCAGTGGTCCCGACAAGGTTAAACAAACAAGTGTCACCATCCCGTGTAAATGATTATGACATGCAGTGGCCAATCACAACATTTAGTTTGCTTGATTCATTGCCTAAAAATGAGATTCACCGAATAGGCATGTGGCAACATTTCGCTGCTCGTGTGAACCTTTATCTCTCGCTGCTGAAGACTTGCGCCAAAGCTACATGTGTTGAGTGGGCAGAGCTCTATCCAAAAGTGGAGGAAACAATCATCGACTAGGCACAAAAGAGATGTGTGGAAACATTTTGCTGCCCCTAGTTGTTATTTCATCCTCTCGCTGAAAGATTTGCAAAGAGTAGACACGTAGCAAGAGTGCATTGTAGAAAACAATTGTGGGGCTCACCAAATTTCTTTGGGAATGAGAACCTCATGGCACTCGAGCAGAGCTCAATGAGGAAGCAAAAATGAATGATAAAAAAAATGGCCTGCAGCTATGACACGTGGAAGTATAGCAGGGATTCTTGAGATGCGAAAGGAAGGGAAACCCTTAGGGTGCACAGAGCAGACATGTGGAGGGGGAAAGTAGACTTTGATAAAAGGCTAAGTGGAATTTCTACGATGAGTGGGTCGATACATATAGGAAAATACATCCGAAGGGAGCTTGTTGAATATTTATTAACAACTTTTGGTGACTACTAGGGGCGTTTTGCTTGAGGAATGGAGAACCCAAAATTTCTCTGGTTTACAGACTAGAGCACCATGTCATCAGATAACAAAGTCATAGATTGGAAAGAGCCACCTACAAAGGCGACCATTCATCCTCAGATGGCCTTACCATGTTGTGCAAATTCTCCCGTGCTCTGTTTAGATCAATAGTTTCTTTATGAGGCAGTGCACTAGGTAAACCGGCCCCTGCTTCACAATGAAACAGTAGCTGTGCAAGTGAATGAATAACTCCCTCAATGTCAGTTGCGGTGGGAGGATGATTGAAATCCCTGAAAGCATCTGGATCATTTTCCTTCTCTTCTATTCTTTTTGCAATCTGCTTAGCCATAGCAATAAAGCCACTTTCAAGGAACGATGACGACAAACCCATCCTGTTCAACTTGGAGAAACTCTCCCGCTTGTTGTCCATTATCTTGCTTAGAGTAGCCGCAACTGCTTTAGTGCGCTGGAAGGTAGAGTGGCAATGGATAAACTTGTTTGTCATTTGAACAACAACATCCCAATCTTCAATTCTTGCCCTGGCGAAGTTTTCATCAGAGACCGAGTATAGCTCAGTGAGCAAATCTTTTGCTTCTAGAACCTTTTCCAAGATAAACCGTGGAAACTGCTCAATCGTATCATGAGCCTCCTGGCTTAGTTTTGATGCCTTGGCGATGAATTGGAGGGTGGGCTGCAGTGCTAGGAAAAAAGTTTTAATCTTTTCCCAATGAGAAATGTACAACTGCCTAACCAACATAATAATGTACGACTGTGTAGGAGAAGACAAGAGAGAGATTTTAAGAGAAGTGATCTGCCCTTTTCCTTTTCTTGGATGCTAGTTGCTTCGCAAAGCTGCTTATTTCTTTATTCCAATTTTCCTTGGCTCGAGAGTGATTTTCTAAATGCATGTCCAAATAGGACTTTGTCTCTTGGAGCTCTTGTTCTAATTGAGCTTTTAGGCCCTCAAATTCAGCCTCTTTTTTCTTGTAAATTCTACTCATATTGAGCTTGTTGGTGCTCCAAAGCCTCATTCTTTTGTGCTATTCCTTGACTATACTCAAGGCGAAGTTGCTCCAACTCTTCATTCTTTAGCTGCAAATTCTGCTCTGCCTCCTAATTCTTAGTATGCAACTCTTTTACTATGGTAGGGTTGACAGTTTGAATCTTTGCAAACTCACCCTGAAGTTTGTTCTTCTCATTTTCTGCTACCAACACCCTTTCTGTCATACGTGCAACATCCACCTCTAGAGATTTCTCTTTTTTCTCCAAAAACTAACTCTTTCCCTTACTGCTTTAAGCTGCTCATCCTTTTTCTTTAGCTAAAGACTAGTTTTAAGGAAGTTAGAGGTAACCACCCATTGTGTTTCCTCCATAATCTCAACCTTATCTTGCGGTTGGGCCACCTTCATTTCAAGCCCTACCACATATATTTCATAGTATTCTGGGTGCATCTCCCCCCGAGGCTTGGTTACTCTAGGGTACATGGTTGCAAACTTCAACTCTTACTGGGTCTCATCATAAAGAGTCTGTATTTTTGGCTCAGCAAAAGTACTGCCATCCTTTTCCTTACACTTTTGCATTCTACTTGCATGTGCTTATTTTCTGTAGTCAATTTGTGCCATAAATTTGGCTGATGATGAAACTAGTCCACCTGCGAAAGGAGCACCAGAGGGTAGGGCATATAGATAGGTAATTCTGATAGGCTCGGGCATTTTCTTTTTTTGGAGAGTGAGAGTTTGTGAGGAGAAGTGGGGCACATTCCAAAGCTTGGTTTGAGGACCAACAAAAGGGATAGCCACTTGCCATGGTTCAATTGGTGAATCAGAAGGACTCAGGGGATGGAATGGTGAAGGAGTTGTTATTGCAGAGTCAGCCTGTTGTGATGGAAGAGGATCCGCAACAATAACGGAAGTAGGGGTGCCCGCAGAGGGAACACCTTTGGAAAGCGAGGCAAGGAGAGCCTGAGCAACAACAACTAGTGTAAGGGTTCACAAAGGAGTAAAGCCGAGCAGAGTGGTCTATGAGAATTGGGAGAAACCTCCCACATGTGTTGGATTAAAAGTGAGAAATATAGGGCCAATACTTATGGCAGGGATTGCCGTTGAGATAGGGATAGATACCAAGGACTGAGAAGCAAGGGAAGAAGGAGTGAATTTTACCTGTTGACTGGTCGATGGTGGCTCCAGAATCGTTAGTGACTCTTCCTCGGCCTCAGGCTCCTAGCTAGCTGTAAGAACCTATCTTCCAACGGGTTCTTGTGAACACTCTCCAATAATGGTCTTCGTATGCTACCATTTTGTGAGTAGGGCTTCCTGAGCTTCGACAGTTATTGTCGTTTGTTGCTATGGTAATTTGGCTACCTCAGTGGCCCAAGTGAGTGTATGTGAAGCCCTTGATACATTTAACTGCACATTCATGGCTACATAGGCGAGCTGTCTAGAGCCTTTCTCCTTTGGTGTAGAGGATGCAAAAGTTGCCACTTCCTCTTCCTGCTCTTTAGACTCATCCTCCGGGTTATCGCTCTTATTGATGCTAGAGTCTAGGCTGGGGTGGTCATCATCCCATCATTTTTCAAATTCCTTGTCCTCCTTCAAGCTCTCATAAGGGGCATTTAATTGCCCTATTTCTTAGCGATACTTCCATAAAGCTTCTATCTTTTCATCAGTCCATTCCTCATCCTTCCACAACTTGTTGTACATGGTGCATTCCATCTATAAATTATCTTTTTCGACCGCCACAACAGAGTAGAACTTATGCCATGGCTCTTTGTTATCTTGTGTGGGAATACACGCTAGTTCAACAAAATTTTCATCTTTGTCTACCTACGGGTTATGCCGCTTTTCCCAGTAAGGTTGAGGAACATGAGTAATTTTCATGTGCAGCTCTAGAAGGTCATTGAAAGGGTTGTAATCCGATTTTTCACATACCAAAACCAACCCTAAATGAGCCAATTTATCCTACAATAACTGATCCGATTGCTTCTTTAACAAAGTCACCATTTTGAAGTTCTTCGGACAAGTGAAATTTCCTTTTCTCTTGACACTTGAGCTACTACAGAAAGTAAAATCAATGATACACACCTGCCTATACATTTCAAGTGCGAGCACCCTATCTGTGATGTAGGTTGGGAGAAGGAAGGGTTAACTAGTGAAGCTCTGCATCCAGAGGATGGTGAAATCTGTTCCTAAGTGTAGACATCCAAATTTGGACACTTAATTTATCCAAATTTATCACTTTTCATCTAAACATCCTCTTATCCAAGTTAATTAAGTAATATTACTATTATTTAATTAATACCCTTAATTCTGCCAAATTCCTAAGGTATTTAATTAATAATTAAATACCTTACCCACCTTAATCCTCTTTTTATCAAATGAATTAAATACCTTACCTCACATGTCATTTTCATCTAATCCTAATCCATCTCCTAATCTCTTCATTAAGGGTGTGCACATGCCTAATCCTTGATTAGGATGTGTCACATCCTCCAACTTTTGCAAGTTGGCTTCTAATCCACATTAACCCTTAATTATCTTCTAATTACTAATTAGTTAAACCTAATTAGTACCTTGGTCAACTCTCCCCATCCCCCAAGGAATTTTTAATTCCTTTTTATTCATCCAAGGCTCCTCTCTTCCCCATGTGAATTTTTAATTTACTTTTATTCCTCCTAGAATTCCCTTTTCCCATGCACCTTCTAGAATATTTGACTTGTCACATCAAGTCACATGTGACAAACTCCAACCTTTTGGAAACATTATCTTATCCACTAGATTCTTCCAATCATTGTGAATTTAAAATTCACTTTTATTCACCCAAGATTCTTTCCATCTCCCAATGTACTTGCAAGGTACTTGTACTTCCTTCACATCATGTACTTCTCTTCCACCTCACTTACACCTCATCTCCCCTTAGCCACTTCACCATCCACATGTCAAGATGTGAGGGCTTGTGAGTTCTCAACTCACCATAGCCCTTCATCTTGACCTTGTTGGATGAATCTCAATTGTTGAATTCTCTAGAGAATTCAAATTCTTCTATAAATACCCCCTCCTCAAGGGAATTTTAAACACTTTTTCATTTGAGCAACCTTATGCTGCCAATTTGCATTCTCAAGCATTTGCTATCATTTAGCCATCCATTTAGTCATTTTTCATTATCAATCTTGCATCTAGTAACATCAAAAGCCATCTAAGGAGCATACAAATTCATCTATATCAATGGCCAACCAAGGAGTCTTCAACAGCAAGGAAGGTATAATCGATTTGCATTTTATTTCATCTATTTTCTTTGTTTTATCACTCTTTAGGCTAATCTTTGAAGTGTTCTTAGTGTTTTTCCACTTGCATTTTTAGTTATTTTGCACATTAGAATAGGGTAAAATTCCAAGGTACACACTAAGAACTAGTCACAAGCGAGAGTGAAACTTTGCATATATCCAGTTTGATCCTTATTGAGCCAGACTATGTCACCTCCTCCTTGTAAATATTGCAAGACTAGAGTTATAAAATAATCCAAAAATGCATAATAATCATATGAAATAGAAAGGAAGGGTGCCCACGTGGATATTGGTTTCCTCCTCTTCTTTGTATCAAAAATTGATAATTCAAAATACCTACCAAAGAAATTAGGGTTTTGATGTAGGAACATGTGAACCAGGAAGGAGAGAAATCTAAAATTTCCCTCTGTCAGGTAATTTTTTATTTTTCATATCATTTCCTCCACCAGGAACTCGGTGAAATCATACCATAAGGTATCATCCTGTTTGCAGAATTGGAAGGCCGGTCCGAGTTGAAAGATTTCCACCATCTCATTGGAGTCTTGGCCACACATAAAAGCTAGCATTGACATGGTATCCTACATATCCTTGCGAAATGAACCGTGCGGCAATGGGATACTTGGCAGCTTAGCACCTGGGATACCCTTCTTACCAATCTCCTCTATTAGGAAATCTGAGTTCTTTTTCATTTCCTTCCACATTTTTTCTCCTTTACTAGGGAAAAAGGACTCAATTTTCTCTTCTTTTACTTGGGTCTAGGATGCATAACATATGCCAAATGTCTTGTGGGATGATGTAAACTCTTAAGTTTGGTCCCTCGATGCAACAGGTGCTAGGGTTATAATGTTGAATGGCAACATCAACTAACACTGGGTAGTAATGTACCAGCGGGACCATGTATTTTGGAAGACCACTGTACCAAACCTTTCTTGTTGTCGATGTGTCTGCTTTAGGTTCCTTCAACCCTGCACAAGTTGTTTCTCTTAAGGATTTAGGGTTTTTTCAAGTTGTGGGTCATAAATATTATCCCATTTCTCCTCAACCCTTTTCTTGTTTCTGCAATCTCTGGGCCTATCCAACTCTATCGTATTCACCCTTTTCGGCTTGCTTGGTATACCAAGTGTAGCATATGCTAAATCTTCATAGATATACACATCTTCTGACAACTGTATGGCTGTAAATAATTCCTTGCCAATCTCCTCCTGTATTTGTTGTGATGAACTATCCGACATTTTTCCTTAGATGAAAACTTCTATAGGTTTCGAACTCTTTGTAAATTTTATCCAGCTTTGGATATGCTAAAAAATTCTTTGCACCTTAAGCCTTGGCGTATTTAAAAAGACTTTGAACATTAAAATTTTTCATGCAATATTTAGCTATCTTTTCTCAAGGTGGTAGAGGAAAGTGTTCTTTTTGCATTTAATTCGGCATGTATCATTAATTCTTTGGCTCGTGCAAAATGAATTACTTGCCATTTCGAGGTGACAAGAATTCATTATTGCATTTGGCAACCCTGTGATATGTTGTGATTCCCTTGAAACTTGAGCCGGCAATTTGCGTTCTAACCTTGTATTAGTATGTGCTGGCAATTAATATCCTAGATGGAATGATTAAGCCAAAGGAAATGATCATGATTTGAAAAGATATGGATCCTACCTTAAGTTCTGGGAAATGCCTGTGAGATGACACAATAGCCTATGGTCGTGCAACTTACTGCCGATGAGCACCACCATTTTAAAGCTAATTAACTAGCTCTTATTAATCTAGCACACATTGAACCATACTTCTGCAGATGCAACTGGTCAAGAAATGTGAGCAAATGCAGGCATGCCATTCAAGTTGGCACTTGGTTATCATCACATTTTCTCAAAACGGATTAGCATGCATCTTCTCATTTTTTCTATAAATAGGCCACTAAGTAGTGAGGAAATCACACTTAGCATTTGACCAGTTTTAACAATAGGTCATTGGCGCAATCCTAAGCTTCAGTAAGTAAGTTTTCTCATAGGCTAGGTGGTAGGAATTTTTTAGTGTTAGTTGAAATTTTTAGTGTTAGTTATAAGGTAGAAGCATTATGTCAGTATCATGGATACTCCTATTAGGTTAACCTCTTATATGTCACAAACAACTTTTCTGGGGGAGATTTCCACTAGGCAATTGAAGAGAGTGACCAAGAATAAACACTCCTTGGTTTTGGTAGCCATAAAATGGGTTATGGGTAGGGATTGTATAGAGTACAAGGACAAATACTAAATGAACACTAATATCTGTTCGCACTTTATAGCATCAATGTTAGACATTGGTATCCCCAGGTCTCTAACTCTGAAGTTGGTCACGTAAATTCTTCCAAAAAAGTACCTGAATGGCCTAGGTGAGATTGTTGCTCATGCTGCATATGGGGTAGGCCTCCCAATAGCCAGTGACCTCCGTCGCTACATTGAGGAAGAAGGTGTAGTTGTATGGCTATTGTTTCTCAGTAGATTCTGCCTTTAGACACACGATGAGAATCAAAAAGGGTTACCCAGGCCTTGCACTTTATGTTCCGTAGCTACAACGTAATACCATTCTATGACATTGATTGGTATACCAACTTCAGGAACTTGGTGTTCCCCCCACCAATGGCAGTTGTGCTAAATGATTCTGCTTCTACTACCAAAGAACCTGCTGATGAAGACATAGTAGGCGCTGTCGTTGAAGAAGTGATAGACGTTGCCATAAATGTGTCAATTGCTACCTCCCGTGCTCTTGGATAAAACACCTCCCTGTTTCTTTATTTTTTGTTGTTGAATACACCACCTGCTTTACAGTTTTTGTATATAAGCTTGAAAAAGGCTATAAATATAGCATATATGAAAGAATAGCTCGTATAGTCATATACTTTTTGGATTATGGCTCTCTCAGCCATTTTGCAATGTAAAAATATATATATATATATAAATCGACATATATCTTTATAAAAATTCATGGCTCTTTCTTCCATTCTACATTTCTATTGTATGGGCTCTTTTATTAGCATATGTGTTCATTTTCTTTCCACATGGGTGTGTTTTATATGTAAAGCAATTTCGTTGCTCTACTCTTTGCAATGACGGGTTGTTTCTGTTGAAACATGAACCAAATTCAAAAAAGACCGACCAACACAAAGGGAAATAAAATAAAAGCATTATTCACATATGTACAAAAATAGAACTCGACACTTAATGGAATAGCTTAAGATTAATCCCATTGACTGGAATTCCTAAGGGTTCCTGTTCCATACTTTCTAACTCAAAGGCGTTATGCTCCATACACCGAATGATTTTAAAGGGGCCCTCCCATAGGCTATCAAATTTACCATGCTAACCTGGCTTAATAGCCCTTTTATCATATTTCAGTACTAAGTCTCTACACTTTAGGCCTTGGTTAGAAGCCTTCTTGTCAAACCATCGCTTGACACTTGTTGGTGGTTTGTCATGGCTATTAGGGAATTCTCCCTTTTTTCTTGTACTTCTAATAGTTCGGAAAGACGAACCTCCATGGTGCCATTTTGTTCTATCTCGAGAGATTTCAACAGTTGAAGTGCTAGAATCTCCATAGATATTGGAAACAATGCCTCTTTCCTGTATACCAACTCATAAGGAAAAGTCTTGAGGACTTTCTTAGGAGTTATGCAGTTTTCCCAAAGCATCTCTCAGAGGTTTTTATGCCATTCTCTCTAGTGTTCCGAACCAATTCTTTTAAGGAGTCAGACTAAGTTCTTGTTCATTGACTCCACTAGGCCGTTTCCCTATGGGTAATAATTTGACGATGTCTTAAGGACTATGCCATTTCTTAATGCAAAGTGACATACCTTTGTGCCTAGGAAAGATCTGGCATTATTGGAAATGATAGTCTTTGGAGGACCGAATCTTGTCACCAGCTCTTCGAGGAAATCCACTATCTCTGTCTCTTTGCATTTTTAAGCCTGTCTCTTTGCGTTTTTAAGCCAATCAACCTCTATCCATCTCGTGAAGTAATATGTGGCTATCAGAATCCACTTGTGCCCGACACTAGAAGCAAGATTAATCATCCCGATGAAGTCCAAGCCCCATTGTGCAAAAATTTTGTCCACCAGTATAGGTTTGAGAGGCATTGCAAAATTCTTCCTTCTATCAGTAAAGAACTGACATTTTTTGCAAGATTTTACCAAAGAGTGGGAGTCATTGAAAAGTGTGGGCCAATAGTAACCTGCGCACATGATTTTGATGGCATGGAGAAGTGTCTGCCCATAGCGCTATTGTGGAATGTGTCAAGGATTCTCTTCACTTGCTTTGTAGTAACGTGTCGCATGAGGAGACCATTGAAATTCCTTTTGAAAAGGACCCCTTCCACTAACACATATCCACAATTTTGCAGCTGATAGTATCTTCTCTTTTGGGAGGAAAGACCTAGTGAATACTTTCCTGTTTACATAAACCTCATTCTATCTGTTAGCCAGCAACCCTCAAATTCTGGCTCATTTATTAGAACAAGCTCTGGTTGCTCTCCTCTGGCAGGTATCTCCTTGTTTTGCGCCATGTACTCGCACAGTCCTCTTCCTTAGATAGTTTTAGTGGGTTTTAACTCAATGTCATATTCAAGGATCTTGGTGATCCAATTAGCTCTTTTTTTTGTAATTTCTCCCTCCATGATATATTCACGTACACTGGAATGCATGACATAAACAAACACTTTATTGCAGGAAATTAGATGGGAAAACTTTTTAATTCCCTTCACTATTGCAAAGGCTTGTCTTTCAACAAAATTATAATTCGTCTCATATTCCTTCAAGGTCTAGGAGTAGAATGCCATTGGATGTTCTCCCTTTCCTTCTTTATCCTTTTGGGTTAAGACAGTAGCAATAATGGACTTGCTACTGAATGCATAAATTATAAAATCCTTAGATAAATCTGGATTAACTAGTACTGGAGCTGCGAAAATAGCATCCTTGACTTTTTTAAAGGCTTCCCGAGCTTCGATCGTCCACTTGAATGCTTGATCCTTTTTAAGCATCAGGGTGATCGACCTAATTATTCCTGCAAAGTTGGAAATAAACTTGCTAACAAAATTTACCTTGCCTAAGAAGGACTGAACACCTTTCTTATTCACCAGAAGGGGAAGTTCCTTGATAGCTTTCACCTGCTCAAGTTCGATTGAAACTCCTTCCTTGGATACCACGTGTCCTAACAACTTGCCTTGGGGTACTCTGAATACACATTTTTTTGGATTAAAGGAAACTTCGAACTCCTGGCACTTTTGAGAACTATTTCTAAGTGGTCAAAATGATCATCCTTATATTTAGAAAACACAGTAAGATCATTTAAATAGATTAGAATAAACTTATTGATTAGCTCGCTGAAAGTGATGTCCATTGCCCACTGGAATGTTGCCCCTGTGTTGGATAAACCAAAAGACATTTTAGCATATGCAAATTTTCCCCACTTTGTAGTGAACGTAGTCTTGTGTTGATCCTCCTTAACTCAGATCTGATTGTAACCAAAGAAGCCATCCAACAAAGAAAACATTTCTGATCCTGCTACCATTTGTAGGATTGAATCCATAGAAGGCAGTAGATTATGATCCTTAGGGATGCTCTATTTAGGTCTCATAAGTCCACACACAACCAGATATCTCCATTCTTCTTTCAGACCAGGACCAGATTGGATACCCAAGTACTATGCTTGATTGAGAAGACAATGCACAACTCAATTAGCTTGGTTAGCTCCTGTGCCATTAGCACTTCAATTTTGGGGTTTACTGGCCTCTAATTTTGTCAGACTCATTTTGCACCTTCTGTTAGCTCGATCATGTGCTAAATGATATCATGATCATATCCCTCTAGATCATCATAGGACTAGGCCACTACTCCATATTTCTCATAGAAATTGATGAGCCTTTCTTTATCATGGTGTGGGACATCTTTCCAGACTCAAAGGTTTCTGCCATTTGAGACTCAAAGGTCTACGTAATCAATTTTTTCTGCTAAGAAATTTTGTCTATCATTTCTTGCATAATCACAATCAAAAAAATTCTCGAGAGTAACCAATCCTTTCGGAAGCTTGTTGGATTTGAACTGCATGATTTATCCTTCATAAGCCTCAACAATATTTGGTTGAAGTTGATCATCAAATTCCCTCAACTGCTGGATCAACGAGGCAATGTGTTCATCACTTTCAAAAACCTACCAACTTTGATCATTGTCAGGAATCTTCGGTCGGACTATTACTCGTACAATTTTTTTGTTATGTATAAGGTCAAAAGTAGGATCAAACTAAGCACCAATCATGACCATGTGGTCTGTGTCACCATTTTGTCCTTGGGGAACAGTCTGGATGTTGAATTCTTCAAAAATCTCAACCAGGTCCTAGACTGGGTGTCGATAGGATCTCATGTGGACATTCCTTGCTGAGGAAATCCCTCAGACTTTGTTGACTACTAGTTCAGAATCTCTGAATACCATTAATTGCTTAATTCCCATTCGCTCCATAAGGCTTAAACCTTGAACTAATCCTTCATATTTGGCTTCATTATTCAAACAAGTGAACTGGAAGCGGAAAGACCTTAGTATTTTTTCATCTTGTGGGGATATTAAACATATCCCTGCTCTAGCACCTACTTTACCTCTTGCTCTATCAAAGTACAATGTCCATAGCTCATTTTGCTTGGCCACCTTCAAACTCTTTGGCAACCTTTAGGAGCACTTTGTCTTCAACATAAATTACATAGGTACCCAATCCTGTAGCATGATAATTTCTGAAAGGGTCACTGTCCATGTGTTCACTCAACAAAGCATCCTCTTGGTCATCTCGGTCTCCGCTCACCTTTTCTTCCTCTAGTAATTCAATGCAATACATTTCTTTCTTGGTGATAGAGGTATGCGTGACTTTAAAATTGATTAGGGCTTCATCCGCTACATGTTCAGAATGCAAATCCTCTGATTCTATCTTCATTTTTGAATTGTGCTTGGTTCTAAGAATCAGATGTGACCAATCCAGGGATAGGTATCCGCCCACCTTTGAAGTAAATTCTCAGGATAGACAGAGACTGAACATGGGAGGAACATCTATGATCACAGTATCTTGTAGCACTATGATACTAGGGCAAGCAAATAGAGTTAAAGGAAGTGCCTTGATGACACCTATGGTTTCAACTTTGTTCCCATCAAGCTGCATTACTCCCCTTTTCATAAGTTCATAGTCGAGTCCTAAAGCTTCGTCTATTTGTTTAGGCATAACCGTGGTGCTAGCGCCAGAATCAATCATAGCATTGTGCAATAACTTCTTTCCTATAATGAGAGTTAAGAAGAAGGGTTGGGGCTTCAACTTATCTCTAACTTTGACAAGGGATTCTTTTGTATTGTTCGTAAGGACATTAGTAGGTGGTAGTTGATTAACAACCTCTACATTAGCTAACTGCTATGTTGGTGCTGTGCTAATCTCTTCCTAAAGCGCCTTCTGTAATAGTGTTTTTTGCTCTGGGATAGCTAGAATGTCCCATAGAGACACATTAGTGGATGATTTCTTCAATTGTTCTACCACATTAAAAGGTGGAAAACTCAAAGGTTTTTGCTCTTTTTCTCTTGTTATGATAATTTACTTCCATGGTTGAGATGGTAGCGGGGTAGTGGAAGTGCCAGGAATCTGATCGAAAGCACCTTTAAGTTGCAGACTGGCTAGATGTGGAACAAATGACTCACCAATAAATATCCTCTTTGAGCAAGTGTTATATTCAGATTACACTTGCAGTGTTTTGGATATGGGCGTATCATTAGCAAACACCGTTTCTTCTTCTTCCATCCATGAGAAGAGCGTGTGATTAGGAGCGATGTCAGATTCTTGTTCTAGAGACATCCCTTGCATTTGCGTGGTAAGAACCACACTCTCCATTTATGGTGAGGTATATACATAACCTATGTAGTTTGGCATCACGCCTTGGCTGCGTTTCTCTGCCACCTTTTGTTGTAAGTTGCCACATGGACAGTTCTGGGGCATATGAGCATCATTGCAAGGGAAGCACCACAGATTGATGTCATCAATGAGGTTATTTTGCCCAACGGTTAATTCCCTACTCGAGATTGGTGAAGTGCTCGTCAGCGGAGTAGGCACTGACACCATTTGGTTGACCATTGGAGTTAGTGAATTAGTGCAAGAACTGCCTTGGTATTGATTCTACTGATATGAGGGCTATCCACCTTGATAATTTTGATAGGCAGGCTTCAGAGGCATTGATTGGTTCTGCTTGAAGGTGGTTATGTCATTTTCTATAGTCTGCAACATTTCTTTAAGATCGCTCATTTCATCTTTGGAAGAACCAAATGTAGAGGCAACATTTTGTGGCATTATTGCATATGTATACATTGATTGGGGAGTTGCAGGCATGCTAGTGGACGTGATTTCTTTTGTGGGAATCAATATTTCAGGAAATATTGACATGATAGGTCGAGGAGGCAACTTTCCGTAATCTGTCAAATGATTCTCGGCTTTGACGACAACACTGTAAGCATCTGGTAGAGTAGCTCCTCCCAAAGACTTGATCATCATAGAAATGTTAGGATTGATGGAATTTAGATAAAATATGAATGCCAACTCAGGAGTCAGGCATATAGTAACAAGGATCCTCTGCCAATTCATGTGGAATCAGGTATTAAAGTATGTCAGAGCTTCCTAGGGAGCTCATTTTATGACAGATAGTTGTTAATACAATGAAGAGCAATCTCTGTCATTTGAGAACCTCTCATAGAATGGATCTCTGAGCTCATCCCAGGTGCAAATAGTGCTAGGTGATAGTGTTCAGTACCAATCCAACACCTTTCCTTTAAAAGACATGATGAGAAGCCTTAGAGCTACATTCTACATTGTGATCCCGTGCACCAGACACACGTCCGCCACATCTTGCAGATGTTCTGGGGGTGTTCTTGATCCATCTCCGATAAACTTGGGTATAACTTTCATAGCTTAAACCAAGATAGCACCCCAGAAAACAGGTGCTACTGGGGCTACTAGGGGACTTCCGATGTCCCATGCCACATAATTTTTGTTGGCGGCTTGAAACATGGTTAGAAGAACGGGTGGCAGGAGTGGAACGGTTACCGACTGATTTATGGCCTGCACTGTTCCTAGTGGAGGTACTAGTAAATTGAGGTTGCTTGCAGTTTGGGATCTAGTTACAAGCCGATGGCTCATACACCCTTCTAAAGCGCAAACTCATTTAAGCTTTGTCCTACCGGGCATGCCAGAAAAAGAACAAACTGTTGACGCCAAAATTTTACAAGGTAATAGTGTCTTATGAGAAACTTAGTTTATGGGGGACCTTTTGTGCTAAAATGAGTGACCTTCGAGTTTTTAGAGAAGTTGACTTCTTCTATAATGAGGCTTTGGAAAGGGAAAAGGAAACATATATAATAAAATAAAGTCTAACCTAAGGCGATGTGCCAAGACTTAATGATAGGCACGATAAATAATAGATCTAAGGGCTCGATTGGTATTTGTAGTGTTCCAGAAAAGCAGAAACTAAAAATTATAGCACAGACAATCCATTCATTGACATAAAATAACATTGCATACATTCGTACTACCAAGAAGAGTCATTAGACATGATCTAGATCAACAAACTTGCATTCAATATATATAGAAGTTCTCAAATGAAATGTCTAGACAATAAAAACACAGTTTATAGTTTAATCAAATAGCATGAAAGAACAAAAAGGCCGAACAATTGGCATAGTTTGAAAGTCTTTTGCAATAAAATAAAATAGTAATAAAGGCCTGGCATCTTTTCCTAAAACTAGTGTTCCTTCAAAATTCTGGATTCTTCTCTCACAACAGAGAAAAGTATATATAGCAAAAAACTCCCACCGCTTCGAAGAGCAGTAACAGAAAAAATATTTTGTGATCCCTGACAATGATGCAAAAATAAGAATATTCCCCAAGCCGTTGCAAAATAAAAGATTCAAAACCAAGCATCTAGTCATTCCAGGCATAGGTGCATCTCCTGCAAATGATGGCGGTGGTCCCAACAAGGTTAAACAGAAAAGTGTCACCATCCTGTGTAAATGATTATGACATGCGGTGGCTAATCACAACATTTAGTTTGCCTGATTCATCGCCTGAAAACAAGATCCACCGAATAGGCATGTGGCAGCATTTCACTACTCTTGCAAACCTTTATCTCTCACCACTGAAGACTTGTGCCAAAGCTACACGTGTTGAGTGGGAAAATTTTTATCCAAAAGTGGAGGAAACTATCATCGGTTGGGTGCAAAAGAGACACGTGGCAACATTTTGCTGCCCATGGTCATTATTTCATCCTCTAGCTAAAAGACTTGCGAAGAGTAGACACATAACAAGAGTGCACCGCAGACAACAATTGTGGGGCCCGCCAAACTTCTTTGGGAATGAGAGCCTCGTGGCACTCGAGCAAAGTCTGATGAGGAAGCGAAAAGGAATGATAAAAAAATAGCCCACAACTACGACATGTGGAAGTATAGCGGGGATTCCCAAGATGTGAAAGGAAGAGAAACCCTCGGGGTGCGCAGAGTAGACACGTGGAGGGGGAAAGTAGACTTTGATAAAAGGATAAGTGAATTTCCTGTGATGCGCGGGTTGATACATAGAGGAAAATACACCCTAAGGGAGCTCGTTGAATATTTATTAACATTATCCTTATGTTCCTCAATTTCCTTTCTTTGGTCTCCATGATGGATTCTAGTACAAGATCAACTTACCTTCATCATCTAGAGGAGGTAACTCTATTGAAGGAGTGATGTGCTATCCAAGTTCCCATTTGAGGCATAGAACATGAAATACATTGTGAATCTTACTATGTCTTAGCAACTCAAGCTCATAAGCAACCTCCCCAATCCTTCACATGATCTTGTAAGACCCATAAAAGTGAGGCTTGATATTCTTAGGCCCACTTCTATTGAGAGAAGATTGTTTGTAAGGCTTCAACCTCAAGAAAACCATGTCTCCAACCTTAAAATTCCTCTCAATGTGTTGTTGATCTACATACATCTCTTGTTGATTTTATGCTTGCTGGAGATTCTCCTTAAGTGACTCTAAAAGTTCTTGGCTTTGCTTGATAAAGTATTTTTCCCTTGATACTCTACTATTTATGATAACCAAATTCACAAAATTTAGTGCATTGTATCCATATAAATCCTTGAAAGGAGTCATACCAATTAACATATGATGTGAAGTATTATAATAATGCTCTCCTAGATAGAGCCATTTAATCCTTTTTTTTCATGCTACATAGTTCCTCAAATACTTGTCATTCCACTTTTACAAACCTAAAACTAATCACATCCTAACAATAAACCTAATATCACCACTTTTGACACAATTAACATCTCAGTCATAATCATATTCTCATTACATCAACACTAATTAATTAGATAAATTACATTTATTTAATTATTTGGGATCAATCTTGTAACATTTCCACCATCATCAAATTACTTAAATAAATAATATTTATTTAATTAAATTAACATCTTACATGTCCATTTCCTTCTAATTAGATTATTGGATCATTTAATCAATTAGCCTAAATCCCTAAATCTTAATCTAATCTCTCATTAATGGGATAATTGTGTCAATCCAACTTTTAAATTCAAAATTAGTCAAAATCACCAATCTAAAGTCAAACCAACATTTAATCCTAGCTAGAAAATCAATTAAAGTAATCATTGGCATATATTTCTAACTATCAATTCTTAAATAACAATTTTAAACTCTACTTCATCAAATCCAAAATGTAATTAATTTTTAATCCTAACCATCAAATCATCTAAACTAATCCTAGCAATTCAACCCCCAACTATCTTCAATCCAAACTCAATTAACTTTTAAGCCTCATCATCCATATAATCAAGTCAATCATAGCCCTCAATCCACCAACATTTATTGTTGTTGGAAATAGGATGCCATTTAATTGCAATCCTAAACATTATTTATTTCATGTATCTCCTAAGTCCTTAGAAAGTGTTCTCAAACACTAGGATTAGAAAAAGATTAATATTGAATGAAATAATCATGTTAATTGACATTTGTAATTAATTCTAAATGTTAGGAGCATGTGAGGGCATCCAATATGAGTTCCTAAATAATAGGGGCACATGGGGTGCCCACATAGAAGGTGGAACCTACCTTGAGTTAAGTTAACTGTTTGGAGAAAAAGATAACACTTCTGTAATACATGTAAAGATCCTAGAAGTTAGGGATTGATGTTCACATGCATGAAGTTCACTTTAGTTCAGTTCAATTCAGTATCAGTTAAGTTAAGTTCAGTTATCTTCAGTTAGTTTTAGTTGAATGCTAGTTGAATTCAGTTAACTTGGAATGCATGACATTTAATAGGTGACCACTTTTAGTTAACATGGGATGACCATTCTTGCATGAATGGTGGAGAGATATGTTTCAGTTAATAGAGAATGACTCGGACCCACCTTGGGCGCCCAGTTGGCTTCTTGGAGTTAACACTTTTGCATGCTAAGATATTTCAGAAGGCTAAGTTAAATGGGCCCATTCTTGGGTGCCTACTTTGATGATAAGCTTCGAAGATATCTTCAGAATAAAGGTTGAGTTATGAATTTAGTGTGGGACGCCCAAATGGATGAAGGAGTTGATTTGACATTTTTCTTCACAGTAGAACTCTACTTGCAAGAGATAGGCATAGGTTTTTGGTGATAAGCTTTGAGCTTTGTAATTGTAACTCTTTGGAGTTTACAAGGTTGATTATTTCCTATTTATCTCAAGCAAGTTTAAGAGAGTTGGTATCAGTTTTTATTGTAGGTTGTGAAGAAGATTTGTTGAAGGAAAAAGAAGCATCTCAAGGAAGGATTGGAATTATTATAATCTTATTCTAAGATTAAATAATACATTGATTCTTGGTGGAGTTTTTTCTTGGAAGGGTTTCTCCACAGTATATGCTATGTATCTTATAATATTTTGTCTAATTCTTCTACAACCTTTTACCTTCATTCTACAAATGATAAAATGATTAATCAGATAATCACCCACAAATAATTTGTAACAAAGAATACATATTTAGATCAGCAAGTATAATAGTTTTACAAAGTATTAAGCTACATAAACACCTCAATTTTCAACAACAACCACCTCCCTCTTAATTTTAAATTTAAAAATCCTTTGATGAAATCCTAGCCCTCCAAGTTAGAATGAGTTAAATCAGCTCTTAATTGGAAGCGATTGAGAATTAACTCATACAACTTGGAATTTCCATCTCCTTGTTTTGTGCATCCAAGAGGCCTATAAATATGAATATTCCTTTAGCTTATTCATTCATGCTATTTTGATCTCTCTTAATGCTACTTTTTTTTTTGAGAATTTTCATTACTCTTTTTGGAAACTATTTTTGTTATAGTGCTTTGATTTCATAACATATATTTAAATTTCATGGTTTTTACTCCTTGCTCTAGTTTCCACATTATTCTCTATTTTACAAACTCTAACATGGTATTAGAACATTGGTGCTAGAGTAGATCTTTTAATTTCTATTTTTTGAGAGATTTTTTTTTTTTTTTGGGGGGGAGGGGGGATGGTTGGACGGGCTAATCACTTTACATGTATATTTTCCTAAAACTTACAATACTCTTATCTTGCATCCTCAAATGATCTAGAGAAATAAAATGGTTCAACAAAGAAAATTAACCTTGAGGTTTCATACTTGTGTTTTCTGAAATCTAAGTGTTTGAGGTTTTTATATTTTTGAATTCATTTTTATTTATTCCATAAAATCTAGGAGGTTTGATAAAGTTAATATCGACTTTCATTTCACCAAAATTACAGTTCAAGAAGATAGTTTGCAAACAAGGGTTTCATCATGGCATCAACAAACCACTTATTTTTCTAGCAGTTTTAGGCCAAATAGACCCTATCATTGTATTTGAAAGGCACAAAAACCCTATTTTCATATGAAGTTTATCAAATTTGGTTTTGAGAAAATTTGAGGCAACTTTTTTCCTTAGGGAGTCTATATGACCCCCTACGTAGGTGTACATTATCTATATATTAAAAAGTTAGGTAAATTTTAGTAGCAGTAGCCACAAATAGCTATAAGCATCTTACTATTGCCACCAAGTAAGCATCTTACTATTGCCACCAAGTAGCAATTATAGGCAATGCCACCTTCATAGGGCCTTATGTTCCCTCCTTTGGTTTGTTGGTAGAGTGTCACCACCTTTTCCCCATAACCCCAAAACCACCTTCCATCCTCAAAAGCATAAATTTTTCTTGTAGGAAATTTCTCATGCTTAGAAGATGATTTTAATTTTGAAAATAATGGTTTCAAGATATGGATTATGGATTTATGAACATACTAAGTGATTTTGGAAACTCTTACGACACAAAATATTTTTGTAAAAGTTTAGAATATTCGATTACTTAAGTCAATATTACATCATCATTTATGTTTCCAATCTTTCACTCCTCACCATTGCATTTTTTATCGTCATTTTATCTTCAAAGGCTTCATTTTTGGTTTGAGAAATTCTTTATTTTCTATTATTATTTTCCACATGCTATTCATATTGGTGTAGGTAATTTATGATTTTGATGCATAGTTTGTCCAAAATTCATTTATTCCCATAGATGACATTGCACAATAAATGACCTTTTCAGGCTTCATTTGGGCACATATGGGTATCTTTTTAGGTGCATTTTTTGGTGGTGTATAATTGTTTTATGTACTTTGTAATGGTAATATTAGTTTTTCTTGACTTTATTTCAAAGTTATATTTTTAAATTATAATCTATTTTAAGTATTTGTAAAGTATTGAAATCAAGTCTACTGTGTGTTTTCTACTAGTGGAAATTGTACTAATAATTGATATAAAACTCCAAAAAAAATTCTTTGGAGTTCTATTTTGTTGTTAAGTTAAATTTAGTGAACTATTTGTCCTAGAAACTAGGGATATAGAATCAATCCATTATGTATGATCAAATTCCCCATCCCCTTGGACTCATTTATGAACTAAATGATTATGAACATAAGGTTAAATGGTTAAATAACAATGATGAGGTCTATAGACTAATATGTCTCATTATTTTTGAGGATGTTCCATATCAAATTGAACACACTAAGTTCCCTTCCACTACTTGGACCATCATCATGAAGTTATATAAAAATATTGATTCTCCACCTAAGAGTGATGCTTCTTTGGAGAACCTTTCGCATATGGATGATACTAAGACTAATATAAATTTTCATCCTCCTTATAGTACCCCATATATAGTTGAAATTCCTCCTATTCTTATTGCTACTTCAAAGTTTAGAGTTGCTTCTTTGAGGGATTCTAATGATTCTTCTCAATAGAGTTCTTTATGTCTTCTAGATTCACCTCATTGAGATACATTCCTACTACAAATTTTTATTTGTAGGGTCCCAAATTTCATATCTAGATGAGATAATTGAGGACATATATTTCCTCTTATACAGTATTCCTCCATCAACTGTTGCTTCATCAAATTTCATAGTCACTTCTTTGAGGGCTTCTAGTGATTCTTTGCAATAGGGTTCTTCATTTCTAAAAGATCCACTATATTGGTAGGTATACTTACTAGATTCTTCATACATATTTGTGGACTCTCACCTTTTATATCTTGATGATAGAATTGAGGATATTTTTCTTCTCTTCAATGACAATTCTAATGGAGTTACATCTACTTCCCTAGATGTATTTTCTCCATTTCTACATGCTTACATGGTGACATAACCTAATTTTCCTAAATCTTATGATTCACCTCCATAATCATTCATGTTGACACCTTCTATAGGAGTACCTAGTTCTTGGTTTAGTTCTTATATCAATGTTGGGATCTATTTTGAGTCCTATTTGGTACCTAATTTGATTCATCAACACTTGTCACAATTCAACATTGAATTTGTTGAGTAGCATTTGGAGACATATTTTTACTCTCTTTTGAGGTTCACTAGGCCTCTCTTTAAGAGACCATATTTGAGCAAGGGTACCTTACATGAATTCATTTTTAGGACCTATTTTTGGTTCTCTTTCTTCTTTGCAATGATTTTATCTTTGTATGTAATGAGAGTACTTAAAACACTTCCTACTCTCTCCACCATTTCATGCTTCCTTATTTCCACCTTCTATAGTTAGGCTTAGGACTTCTAATTGTAGACACTCAAAAATGTCTTGGTTTGCGAGTGTCATTTTTTCATTGTCTTGGTCTTCTTCCTTGCATAATTAAATAATTTTAATTATTTAATTATTGTCTTTTTATAACATTCCTCTATTAATTAAATAATTTTATTTATTTATTTAATTCATTTCTTGATCTTTATTCTACTATGATCAATTAAATAAATTTAATTGTGTCACTAATCTCCTTTTCTTCAATAATTAAATAAATTACTATTTATTTAATTATTTACCTTTCACTATTCATCTATAGTCAAATAATAATTATTAATGTTTGTCTATTCATTAATCTTTTAATTCTTCTATAATCAAATAAATTTTAAATTATTTGACCATTTTTGACATTTCTGCCCCACTTAAATAATTGATTCAAATTAATTATTTAATTCAATTTTCCTATTTCCTCCTATTTAATTAAAATGGTTACATAAATCATTTTAATTAAATTCCCACTTGCCTTTTTCTCAAATAAATAATTTATGGCTCCACTTGGTCAAAGATTCCTTCTCATGAATTAAATGATTTTAATTTTTAATTTCTCCATTATCTCCCTCCACTATCTCATTTTCGAATCTCAGTTGTCGATTGACTCTGACCTCTTCTCAATCTTGACCATTCATTTCGTAACCCCCATTCCTCTATGTTGCATGTCCTCTCAACCATTGATCTTGGAATCTTTCTAAAAGATCGATCATGTCCGTCTCTTTGAAATCTTTTCTATAAAAGGTTTTCTCTTCCATTTTGTCTTAACAAACATTTCTCCAAAGTTCTTACTATCTTGTCATTGTCATTTGCAGGTATTCAAGCACTTAAAAATCTAAGGGAAAAGCTTTGAAAATTGAGAAAAAATGGAGGAGAAGCAAGGTAGATGAAGCAACTTTGATAGGGGAGTTTTATTTTATGTTTTCATTCTTGTTTGCTCTATTTTATCATTTGTACCCTCTTGTTTGGATTTGAAATTTGGGCTTAGGTCTTTTGTAGAGTGGTTGCTACTTGATCTTAGCCATTTTTCATTTTCAAATCTTACATTTGGTGAACCTAACGTGAATCTTATAGTTTTGTAGAGAAATACGTTTGTTTTTGTTGTTTTGTAGGTTATAGCCAAGAATTCACACAAAATCATGTCATCTTCTTTTACAAAAAAATAAGCATATAGAATATTAAAAAATGATTATCTATGTTTTGTAGGTCTCGCTCTTATCTTTCTGAAACTTCAAACGGTTTTAAATTTTGATATGTTTTGGGAAAGTTATGGTTGTTTTAGTGTTCATAGCTTTTTAAAATTTAGTTGTTAAGACCTGTGTTTTCTTTTGTTTATAACACTTTTGTCGTGCAATATTTTTCCAAACTCTTTCTGGGTTTTGAAGGTTTATGTCTTAGCTTTCCATAGATTTTTATGGTTTAAAATTTTGCTTAGTTTTGAGAAATTTATGACTGTATTTAGCTTGTTGTTATCATTAATTTTTTTTTAGTTTACTAATCTCTTGTTTTCAGTATGTGGCATCAATCTTGAAGGGAGTTCAAAAAATTGTTTCTTTTGAAACATAATCATTTGTTTCCCTATCATTTCATTTACTTAGCTTTTTTTTATCATTTTCTTTTGCAAACAACAACAAATTGCATATTCCATTCATGGGTTTAAAATGAACAAATTGCATTATTTCATTCATGGGTTTAAAAATGAGCAAATTCATATTTCATTCATGGGTTTAAAATAAACAACAAATTGCATTTTCCATTCATGGGTTTAAAATGAACAACAATTTACATATTTCATTCATGGGGCTTAAAATGAACAACAAATTTGCATGAATCACTCATTCGGCCTCAAATTTACAACTGCAACTTGCATCAAATTCATAAGGGTAAAGTGAACTTGCATCTCATTCATAAGGCTTTAAAATTAACAAAAAAATGCATTTTCTCACTCATGAGTTTTAAAATGAACATGCATCACATGTCATTGGTCTAAAAAGAATCCAAGTGTCTTCAAATCATAAGAAAAGGGTTAAAATTGACAAGTGTCTTTTATGTTTTGTGGCTTACAATTTGTCATAGGATGCATATGCTCTCTTCTCGTGCCACTTCGCGAACTTGAGGATGAAAAGTATTTCTTTGGCACTTGTATAACCACCCCCACATTTGGATTTTGGAATTAAAATGAACCCTATGCGAGTGTGAGGCAAAGGCATTGAGTATGCTCTGTCCTTACGCTTCGTGAGATTTGGGAGATAAAAAATAACGTACTTCCTTACTATTGTGTACACTTTTTTAGAGGCCTTGCCACCCTACTTCAAAAGGTGGGAACGACCTTAGTGGTAATTGTAGACACTGAAAAATGTCCTAATCGATGTCATACACTTAAATCAAATTTATTAACATCATTTCCTCTTTATACATCCTCTTTTCACTTAATTGATTTAATTAGCCTATCTAATTAATTAATTACATCATTTTCGTCTATTTGGCCTAATTACTTAAATTGGGTTAATTCATCTCTTTTCACACTAATACTTCATCTGATTAAATTTAATAAATCAAAATATTTAATTTAACCTCCTAAGTCATCTTATTTAATTAAATAATCCTAAGTTATTTAATTAAATATCATTTTATTACCCCTCCCCTATTTATTAAATCATCTAGAATTTAATAAATATCTTTTAATTCTTCTAATTACCTAATTGCATAAATTAAACCTTGTTTAATTAGCAATTAAAATAATTTTCTTCTAATCAAAGGGATTATTCCCATGGAATATTCTTTATCCTTTTTGCACAATTAAAACTTTATTTTAATTTGTAAAATCCCTTTTCCCTCACCCTAAAGGAATATTCTCTTTCCTCTAATCAACTCACTTAGCTTCAAAAGCAAGTTAACCCTTCAACCTCCTAAACAAGTTACCTTTGACCTATGTGAATAGGTCAAAAGTGTGTTTGTTTGAGGCAAGTGTGAGCCTTTGATTAATTTTCATCTTGCATTCTCATCCATTGATGAGAATCCATGATCCATGCCTCTCATCTCCTTCATCTTGAACCATTGATTAAGCTTTTTGATCTCAACCATCCATTCCCCATTTGCTCTCCTATAAATAGATCACTATTTGGAGACAAATGGATTCATCTTTTATTGCAAACTTATGTTGTTGAATTTACTTTCACACTTACTCATCTTTTTACTCACTATTTAGCTTATTTTAGTTCATTTTTCATTGCATAATAGCTTAGAGCATCCATTAATGGCTTCCATGCATCCATCTTAGTTTGTAAATAAATTAGGGTTTTCATCTTTTAGCTCATTGTTAGCTTAGATTAGATTAGCAATTGCATAATTAGATCATTTGTAGCATAAAATCATGGTAACTTAGCTTGCATCATGTTCATTTTTAGCATAAACTAGATTTTCATACATCAAACACCTTGGTTTCATCGATTCTCTTCCATAGAATCGATTGAGACAAGCTCACCATCATGGGATTGGGAAATGGTCATCAGTCCACATCAACGTGACACCAATTCCACAACAAGATAAATTTTGAATGGATTAGAATAGATGTTTTGATAGCTTTCATGATTTTAGTATGTTAGGTTTTGATGAAATGTTTAGTTTTAATCTTGTTTGATTGATCTTGTCGAGATTTGAGTATTGGTGGCTCCGTTAATCTCCAATTCTTCATGGATCAAGCATAATTTGGCCCATACCAATATCCTTGCATCGACATTCTAGCACTAGAAGGAGGGAAAACTGATCATTTAACCATATTTTAGCTTGAAATCCATGTTCTTGTTGTTTTGCAGGTTGCAGTGACACTCAAATCACAAACAACGACACTATTTCAATAGCATTACCATATAGCGATGCCCAAGAAATTTGATACAGTGACGTGTATTTAATTGGCCGACATCGATTTAAATATAGCGATGTGTATTTAAATTTAAACTATCATGGAAAGAAAACAAAGACGCTCATTTTCACCAGACTGATGCTTTCAAATTCTAAACAACGACACATTCGTTGACAGTGATGCCCATCAAAATAGTGACACAATCATTCTCACTGGTCTTGTTGCAGAGCAACGCTCAAATTCACCAGAGTGACGCCCAATTTTCAAATTGTGATTCTATCGTGTGAAGTGATGCTCAATCGGGGTAAGAAACTTTACGTTTGTTGTTCGACATGTGACTTATTTTCTTTTGATTATTTGATCACTGATGGATGTCTGTGTTTTCGTTGTTATACTAATAGGGTTTTGTAGGTTTAAAAGCATGGAGCGAAATTGAATACCTTCTCTTCTATCTTAACATTCTATAATTGTAACTAGTGTTCAACGCTTTGGGGCAATTATAACCCAATTTCATGCTTTTTTACTTTCAGTTTTAGGCAACACACTAGTTTTCCATTGGGTGTGAAATGAACATTCAAAGTTGGATAAAAATGAAATAAAAACATTCTCTAATACTTTGCAAAGTCACCTCAATCTTTCAATTTGGGTTTAAAATTGAACCATGCTAGTGTGAGAAAAGACATAGCGTGTGTTCTCTCTTTGTGCATGCAAACAAAGATGATTGAACTACTAATGTATTTACTCACTATTTTTCACCTTTAGAGGGCCTGCCTTGGTGGGAAAACTACTCACCCCAAGGGAACGACCCAAGTGGTAACGAGCATAAGCCAAGCTCTTTCGAACCACTATATAAATTTGTGGTTGCAAGGAAAGTTTGCAATCAACTGAGTGATGCATGATAGCTCTCCCCCAATATCTTTGTGATGCATAAAGCCCTTGTTCTAAGGGTTGGGAGACCCCTTGAGGGAGTTTATCATAGTGCCCTCTAAACTGAATGCCCTTATTACAAACCTTTGTGTAGGAGCCAAAAATCCCTAATATTTGTTGATGTAAGGAGATCGGACCTCCGAAGTTGTCACACATATTTGCAATTCTTAGTAGAGATGAAAGGTTTGCCATGGGAGATTCATGAGAACTTGAATCTTGGCTACTACGTAGAATTGAGTACTATGGAGAGGATCTAGTGTGGTCAAGCTTCTAATCATTTGCTCTGAATAAGCACAACTAGAGAAATCCAAGTGGGAATACAACAAATATAGCTATTTATATCCTAGGGTTTTAATGCTTGTGAGTCAGTTCAACACTTTGCTTGATTTCAAAAGGTTTAAAAACATTCACTATCCAAAATTTCAAACACTTTGGCTTAAATATGGACTTCTTGAGTTAGCCTTGATATTATTTCTTGTTCTAAGGATTTATCTTTAGCGATTTCTAAATATCTTGACATTAATCTCAAACCCATATTTACCAAGGACAACATAGGCAATTGTGCCTCTAACCTCATGATTTTCATGAAATGGACATTGTGAAAGTTATGATGTTTTTGACATAAACATCTAGTTTGGAAACATAATCAAAAGATAAGTGTTTGTGGTAAAATCAACTCACCTAAGCAAAGATAAATTGACAAATGAACCCCACATGAATATTTGGAGACTGATTGGTCTTATTTAACAACCTGATCTTCCAAGTGCTATGATTCAGCCAAACTTTAAACTCATAAATGGTGAAAAAACAGATCTCATTAGTAGTTTGAGAACCTTCACTTTGAAAACAAAGAGACAAACACACAATGGAGAAACACATCAACCATTTTGGACGAAGAAGAGGAACACGCTGATATTGAGGCTGGAAGGCCCCTATTACCACCACCCCCATGGCAATAAATATCTTCCTTTCTTCCATAAACTTAAACTATTTCCCCATGATTCATGGAAAATCAGAATTCCTAAGCCAAGGTCTACAGGTCCTCATTTTTGACTTAGGCATCTCACTCCAAAAGCTCTTAAGAAACACCTTCGAGCAGTTCACAAAAGTAGAAAAAAATTGGTAGCAAGCTTTTATAGACACGCTTTAAGGTATAGTCCAAAATTGTTTGCATTCTTTTGGAGTCAAAATCCTGGTCTTTTTCATGATACTCAACTCCTCTAAATGATTCATCAAACAGTCAAAATCCATAGAGGAAAATCACAAACATTCCCCTTTAGATGTAGGAATAGTAGAATAAAGTATAGTCAAAGTGGGTATCCATATTTTACCGCAACCATTACACTTTGTTGAGAAACTTTTATGCCCGAGCTAGGAGAGCCTGAATAGGTGTAAACATTCCCATCTATCCTCTCATTTTCTAGGATTTGAAACATTTTAGAGGTCTAGCATCATTCTCATTACCTTGGTCTTGTCAAAACAAAAGGTTCACTTTAGGTCAACATTGGGTCAAACATGTCACTGACCCCTTCATCAAATTCCATCCTTCACCTCATCTATCTTTGCAAAATTTCAAAAATACACTAACACTTTGGGACTTAAACATCAAACCAACTTTCTACCTTAACTACTTTGTATGTGAAATGTATCATTTTCCATGCACTTAGTTGAGATAGTTATCATCTTTGAACTAGTTTATCTTGAAGGTCACAAATCTACTGTAAATATTTTTAGGTTCATTATCATCCTTTATTCCAACATCAAAACATCAAACTTAAGTCAAAAGTATTGTCTTAAAATGCTTGCAAAGATCACTTCCCACATCACCCATCTTTTCATCCCACATTTTCATCATTGCTCCCAAAAGACTTAGATAATCCCTTTTACCTAGGTTTGAGTCAACTAGAGAGTTCAAACATTACAAAACTCAACACAACTCTCCCATAGCTGACACCAAATTTATGGTAAAGACGAGATCACAACACAAGAGAATCATGGAGAAATAAAAAGTTACATTTACCTCAAGTGATCCAAATCCTTTAGAATTTGACCCTAAAAGTCATGTTACACCATCACAACAACCATCATCTCCTTCAAGACCATACGAAATCGAAGACGTCAGAAACAACCCATTTTAGCTCACTAAGGAAGAACTTTTAGAACATCAATCTTTTGAAAGTGTAGCTCCTATCTCCCCAACGTTTGTAGCACAAAGTTTCACATAGGATTTCACAACCCCATTACAAGGGCTTAGTCAAACTTACATACCTAGTCTTGCAACCAACCTTGCTAAGAATTTTGGTCACACCTTACCATTTGAAGTTAATACACTTGTGGGTACTCTTGAAACCAATCCTCCACCTCCCACCACTGTTTGGACACCTACCTTTGGTCCTCCTCCCATTCTCGAGGATCCAAAACAACTACACACTTTTCTTGAACTTCACTATTCCACCACCACTTCGACATTTCAAGGAAACCCTTCATCCACACCTATGAGTACCACAAGTATGCCTACCATCACGAAAAGCAATACATACCAAAAATCTCAAAACAACACACTAGGGCATGTCAATACTATATCATAGAATCAACCCTCAACACAAATAGGGACATCTTTATCCAACCCTCTGGTGGGTTGATCCATTCCATCTACCATTACCACATCATCTCCTATCAATCCACCTCAAATTAGTCCCTTGGTTACAAGATCGATCAATCCTGCGAGTACCTTGATCACGGATCCTTTGTTTACATCTTTTGCACAAGGCAACCCTCAAAACATAGGACAAGGGAATCTTTTCAATCAATGGGCTCAAGGTCCTAGTGTGTCATTTCCATTGCAAAATTTAATGACATCATCTTTTCCAACAACTCCCTTTTCTATGCCAAATCAATTAGGACCTTAACCATACATTCCTCCACCTCATTCTACCATATTGCAAGGAATGTTAAACCAAGGGAATCCTCCACCTTTCACAAGAAATTTTTTAACCACCCAAAACATCAATGTTCCTCCAAAAATGTCTCAACAACCACTT
>VDFB02372116.1:0-19818 GCA_007258455.2 Sequoia sempervirens | reverse complement strand
GTAGTCAAACTCAGACACAAGACAACCATTTGAAATGTTAATGTCAAAATTGGTCAAAATTAGACAACACAGTCCAATCAATCATATAGTCAACATCAGTCAACTTGCCAAAACATATTAGTCAAAACAATGTCAATCTTGTCACTCTTTGGTCCTCTTCAAGATGTGTCCTTCTTGGAGTTAGACCTAGTCAAAATGTCCTTTGCCTTTTTAGGATGTGTCCTTGCTAACAATAGGCCCTATCAAACCATCAACATCGTTAAATTGGAAAGGCTCTTAAACTATCAAAACTGTCAAACTGGCAAGAATTCAATCTTTGGCAAACAAACATTGGAAAACAAAATAAAATGGTTGTTAATCTTCGGTCTCTCTTTTCTTATATTTTGACTATCTTGGCTATTTTTCTTATTTTTACTATCTTGTCTTTTCGGTCATGTTACTAGCTACCTCGAGGATGTCCATAGGAAGGATTCATGATTGCAATGGCGGTATCACGGCCTATTTTATTTTCTTTGGTGATGTAAAACGGATTGCCTCAACAAAGACTGGGGCAACATGACCCTTAGTATGATTTAGGACATTCCTTGTGTGACTACATTTTCAATTGGATGACCTTCCACACCTTGTTCTATATGTCATATCCTTGGTGTTTGTTGTGTTTGTGTCATTTCTTAATGATGATTAAGAGCAATAAATATTAAAGTCCTATGGCAATGTTCTAAAGGATTTGGTCTAGGAACTAACATGCATCTTCTTTAGTGTGTCATCTTCTCTCACCCATCTCAATTATAGAGATTTCATCCATATCATCATCCATATCTTTTGCACTAACATTTCCCTTGTCTCTTCATATTCTAGTCTTCTCATTAATTTCAGAGCACACCCATGTTCTTGGAACCTATCATCCTCAGGGGGCATATCGCTACCCTCCTCATCATTCTTCCTCATCTTATTTTGCACCGGGGCATTTTTTGACTTATTTTCTTTGTCACAATGCGACATGCTACATTATGACAAAGAGGGAAAAATGTAGACACCTAAAATGTTACAGGCCTGCAAACACTGTTTACCACTTTTTAGCTTCTTGTAATTATGACACTTTAATTATGTTTCTAACCATCTTCAATTATTAATTAAATCATTTGCAATTATTCAATTGGTTGGGGTCTTTTATTCTTCTTGATTATTGAATAAAATGCGTCATATTTATTTATCGTCATTTAATTGTCTAAGTCTTCGCCAATTAAAATAAATTTCTTAATTTGTTCAATTACCTTAGATCATTTATTTCTTCACGGTTATTAAAATTAGTGGTACACATTTATTTATTTATTAATGATACTTAACTTATCATAATTAGTAGTTAAGTGAATTTGTTCCAATTATTGGTCTTATGCGCTAAATTAAATAATTATCTTTAATTATTTAATTGCCAATTTAATATTCCTCTCATTTTAAATAAATTAAATTATTTAAAATTTCATCACAATCTTAACTGTCAGTTCATTTTGGTAAATAATCTGAAAAAGATTATTTATTATTTCACAAAATCCATAATTTGAATTAACTCAATTCAAAATGGTAACTAATCTTCTAAAAATCAAGTAATCGGGCAGATTTTTGATTTTCCAAATCTGATCTTTAGTTCAACTCTTATCTTCTTGATTTTTCGAATCTCAAAAATCAGCCAGTCTTTATCTTCTTGATTTTCAAAAAAAAATATTTTCTAATTAATTTCCTCATTTATTCTCCACCGCTGATTCAATCTTCTTAAATGAAATATTGACCGCTTGATCAATGATTTTTCCCTAACCCTAATTAGGAATTATGAGATTTAATATGGGCCTCTCATTTTACGTCTTTCTTGGAAGTCAATCTCATCTGTCCATTCAAAATGGCATTTTCTATAAAATTCCATTTTCCTCTCACTTTTTGATTACACAAGGAGACATATTACAAACACATATATTATAGAGATGCATTGCATACTTACTCACTTGCATACTTAAATTTCCATAGCAATTTCAGCAAATATTATCTTTATTTGATCAAGTATTAGCATGTTTAGGCATAGACATTAGACATTTGTGCAAATCCTTCAAAGCTTGGTGTAGGACATAGGCATCTATTTGCAGATTGCTCACACAACGAATCTGAGGGCATCCCGTCAACTAGCAAGTAAGAAGGTACTATGGAGGTAACCATGGAAAATTTGATTTATAGGTATAACTGTTTTATTGTTTAATTTCCTTTGTACTCGATAGGTCTTTGGGTTTCTATTGTCTTCATTGATTTGCTAAACTCTCCTAATGGAAACCTAAAAGAAATCCTCAGTTACACTATGGCTAAAAAAGGAAGTCAACTCCATGACTAGGAGGACACCATTTAGGAAAAATAGGGGAATGTGGAGCAATTGCAGTTACACATGCATGGAATTTGGTCAGACATGCAAGTCCAAATGTAGATCTAACACAATAATAATTCCTATGCATGCTCAATCATTAAGGTCCACTACAAGGTGGTTGCGTTCAGTTGCATGAAGAATCTTTTTCCATTGGCTACCTTTGACTTGGAATGATTCCTCAACTGGATGTTATGGTGCATGCCCAACTAGTGGTGTCTTCCTCAACTTGGTGTATTAAATCTACATGGAAAGTTCAGTACACATAATAACTACACATCTATAACCACTCTAAGAATCATTCATTAATCACATGAAAAGTCAATATAGATAACCCACATAATATGCCAAATGTCATTAAAGCTTGCAGAGATAGGATAATGTCAAATGTCAATGGTTTGAGGGAAACATTATGCAAATACCAACATTTAATCATCAAAGTTCATGAAATCAACCAACAAATAGACTACAACTTCTACCCAAAACTAGACCAAAAAATAGGCTCATCAATGATGATGATGATGATGATCACGATGGTGATGATAATGATAAGACACTTGGTGGTAGTAACCAATGAAATCCATGGTCATATAGATTGCATCATGGATCATTGTTGATATATTTTTATGATGACTCTTTTCATGGTTACTATCATATGTATCATTTTCATGACCTATAGTACTATATTATTGAATTGTATCATAGTGACATGTATCATTTTCACTATATCATTTGTACATGTATCATCTTGACTTGTATCAGTTTGAGTTACATAATTTATCAATTTTATTTATATCATTTGTACATATATCATTTTCACTTATGTCAATTGTTGGACATGTATCATTTTGATGTGTTTTTGATGTACTGGCATATTTGACTTTCGCTTGTTTTAGTTATATATGATGATGATCTTATTAGTATTGACTTGTCAATTTATATATATTAAAAGTGGTCGATGATTTTTGGATGGATATTTATTATGTATGATGATTTTAATTTACTGCTCAGGATGGATGTTGTCAAATTCAATTAAATTATAGATATTTGACTCAATTGTTTTAATTATAGATGATGATCATGTTACAATAATAGTTCAAGCGGTGATGAAAGGTAAAATTAATGCTTGACACCTCTAGAATGTAATTGAAAAAATCAATGAAATTTTAAGCTCTTTTGGAAGTTTTTCAGTGAGCCACATTAAAAGAGGTGGTAATGTTGAAGAAGATGTCTTATCTAAATGGGATTTAAATTTTGGTGAAATGAGGGAATTCAGGTTGGAGGATTTTAGAGTTGTTAAATTAGTGGACTTAGGTGAAAACACAAGAGAGGAAAATTCCTTAACTGAACAAGGTGGCAAAGCGAGTGGAGTAGGTTTGACATGACAAGCAAAGGTAGGGGTAGTGGGCGATGATGAAGTAGTACTTCATTAATAGCAGTGTGGGAAATCCAAGATGGTGTTAAATGCAAGCCCTTGATTAATATGTCTTAAAATTTGCATTTGAAAAGGGTCAAGAAAAACTCTGCAACAAAATTTGGTGGTGGCAGTGCTGGTTTTCAAGAGAAATGGAAGCCAATTTCACCTTTTGGTCATGAATATCTTTGGGTCCATTTTATGGAGAGTCATCCGAAAAACAATTGTAGGGCCTTTTCCTTGTTGATGACAAGTGTATGCAACCTAAAATGGTCACCTAGACTTTGGGCCCCATTTATTTAATTTGTCAACATCAACTTTTTGAATCAATGATTGTCACATTTTCAAATCAAATTTCTTAGTCAATTCATAGCTATTTCAAATGTTTCAATTTTCCCTAAGGTTTGAATGCTTCATTAATTTTATTTAATCAAAAGAAATAAATCCCTTTTAATAAATAAAATAATGTTATTTAATTGAAGTTAATATTACTTAAATAAAATGATGCTATTTAATTAAATATATTTTTAATTAAATAATTTTATTTTATTTTATTAATATTCATTTCTAAATTACATAATCTTATTTTATTTTATTAAAAGAGATATTATCATCTTAAATTAAATTAAATAAATGAAATATCCTCTCAAGAATATCCTGTGATTGAAAAAGGGAAACAAATCAGTTAAAAGGGAAATAAACTAAAAAAGAATTCCAATCAAGATTTGTTTCTATTTTTCTATTTATCCCACATTGCTTCTGAATTTGCCTTCAATTCTACTTTTGCCTATAAAATGAGCCCTCTCATTCTCATTTCAAAAGAATCACGAATTTTTACATCAGACTTATGCTACAAATTTGAATTTTATCATTTGAGATTACATTAGTTTGATTATATAAGCATCTTATTTTTAGAGCATATAGTTTAATATTACATTTTAGCTTAATATTCATAGTAGATTAATTTGCAAAATAATTCATTTATGGCATTGCATGTAGATTAATTTTCATTTCAATAAATTAGTTTGGTTTATTGCATTTTACAGCCATTTAGATTAGTTTTCATTGTTGCATTGCAAGAACATGATTCATGGAGATTAGCATTCTTGCTTCTCCTCTTTGAATCTCTCGTTCCGAGATTGTATTTGCAGGGGTAACAGGGGTAATCTGAGGGCCACAATATCAATCCCTGCTCTTCTCGAGAGATAGAATTGATTTGCAAGGACTCATTATTGAGTATCCTTGCATGCAAGGATTCACGTAAGTATAACATATTTTCAGTTATACAACAAGAGGCTAGTGTAATGTGCAAAATGATTTGTGGCAAGGATTTTTTGCTCCATGAAACACGTATAAAACATGGAATTTACTCCTTAATTGTGGCGTGGGGCTTGGATTTAGGTGAACCATTAAAATGGTGAGGATGGTGATGCAAGAAATTGTGCATGAAATTTTACAGGCATAATCCATTTCCGAATGGATGGTTTTGGGTAGGTTTATTATTGCGAAGGACCTGGTGATGAAAGTGAGATCTTTATGGGAGAATGGGGCTCAAACCCTATTCATTGGCTTGAAGGAGGAAAATACAATGCTCTGCCATGAGGAATCACATTCGGGATGAATTTCTGAAACTCTTCATCAACTCATGGAGGTTGAAGAAGTTTACAAACAAAAGGAAGAGATAGAAAAGATTGGAGTGAAAGGAAGCACCAAAATAAGTTAGGGAAGCAGTGGAAGAAGAATCCATTGTGTCTGGGTGGAGCTTGTTAAGACTGGTCATGTTTTTATGTGTTTGATTTTGAATTCTCCCTCTGCTTTTGTTGTATTAAAGTGTGTAACTCTGAACACTATTAATGGTGGTTATTTTTTGTAAGGATTTTACTGGTAAACAGTTACAGGGGTTACGGGGTTTATTTAATGTTTTACTCTACACGTTAAGGTGCCTTTGGTTTTTGTTGTTTGCTATGGAATTTTGGTGGGTAATGACACTGAACAATAGATGTACTTTTTTATCTTTACAAGCAATACAAAAATTTTGTGTTACCGACCCAAAAAAAATAATTGTCTTGCTATTTAATCATATGAGTTAAATAATTAAATTACTTAGTCTATAATCATATGAGTTATTTAAGAGACATGATATATTTAACTAATTAAATTGAAATAAAAACATAGTAAATTAATAAATGGAAGCAAAATAAGAAGCATTTTTAGAAGCAAAAAAGGAAGTAACAATGGAAGCCCAAATAAAAGAAAAATAGAAGCAATCTTGGAAGCAAAATTGGAAGAAAAACTAGAAGCAAATGTGGAAGTAAAAATGGAAGCAAAATTGGAAGCAAACTTAGAAGCAAACTTGGAAGCAAAACTAGAAGAAAAACTAGAAGCAAAGCTGGAAGCAAAAATGGAAGCAATAGATCATATATAGAATAAAGTTACAAAGATAATGTAACTTTTTAAGTTTGCAATGTGCATACACATTTATGTAGCATAAAAGTACTTACCATTTGAATTTGTCCATAAGATACTTTAGATTATATGACTGAGATAGCCTAAAGGTGAAATCCTTATGAACCATATAGAGATCACTAGATTTAAAAATGGTATTGAAGAACATGCAATGCTTCTATAGACCTTTAAAACCAAAAGTAAAACTAGAAGCAAAACTTGAAGCAAAACTAGAAGCAAACTTGGAAGCAAAATCAAAAGCAAAACTAGAAGCAAACTTGGAAGAAAAATCGAAAGCAAACATGGAAGAAAAACCAGAAGAAAATTTAGAAGAAAAATCAAAAGAAAAATTGGAAGCAAAACTAGAAGAAAAAGTGGAAGAAAACATAGAAGCAAACTTGGAAGCAAACTTGGAAGCAAAATTGGAGGAAAAACTAGAAGTAAAATTGGAAGAAAAACTGGAAACAAAACAAGAAGAAAAACTAGAAGCAAAAATGGGAGTAGACATAGAACAAAACCAAAATCCAAATTGGGAACTAATTTAGGTGCTATTTGTGACACTGTTTCCTAGCGCTATTTTAGGTGCTAAAAGAGGTGGTATTTTGGGCATTATTTCTCAACACTATTTTAGGTACTAATAGGGGCATGATTTTCTAGTGCTAACTCTAGTGTAACATCCAGTGCCAATGTTGGTGCCAAGATGACCATGCCTATTATTGCCAAGTTTAATGCCAGCCAAATCACCCAATCCGTGAACTGAAATACACTAAAATTTGACACTATTTTAGGTGATATTTTCCTATTCTCTTGTAGTGTTTTAGATCTTGTTTAATTCAAGGAAGGGGATAATGAGAAGATTATTTATTTTATAGCACAATATCAAGTGGTCTTCTCTTATATCTTGTACTCATTGCTTGATTCTAACATGCAAAATATGTACAAAACATGCAAAGACCTTGGCAGGAAAAGTTTTCCCTCATGAAATACTCTTCTTTTGTGCATCTATGTGCAAGATTACAAGAGTATCAATAGATGGTAGTCTAGTTTATGAGATCCTCCTCACACTCCTATTTAGAAGGAAAATCCATTGTATCAATCTTAGGAAAAGGTAGGGTTGTTGTGAATTTCATAGCCGTAATGAATGATAATGACCTTAGACACAACAAAAGGTTTACAAAGTTAGCAAAATATTATTCTTCCATCTTGCAGAAGTTGCTAAAGGATAAGATCATAACCTTGGAGATACCTCAGCCTCTCAAGGAACCTTACCTTAATTGGTACGATGCAAATACCTTATGTCGGTACCATCAAGTCAGCAAACATGATACCGAATGCTCTATGTGCCCATGTCACAAGATATAGGACTGCATCAAGGATAACCTGTTATTCATATCAATGGTGTTGGATGTTGTGGTTGTATTGTTGATATGTGGTTTTCATTGATGTCAACACTATTAGCATTGATGTATTGAAGGTTGTATATGTCGAGGATATTGAGAGAATTGTTAAAAAAAGAGTTGTAGGTTGAGAGTGGAACAGTGAAGGTCATGAAGGTGTCTTGCTCAGTACATTAACAATCAGTCATTGTGGAATAAATGGTTTATTTCTAAGTGTATCTATTTTATCCACCAAAAGTTTTAGAGGTCTGCATGAAGATTTAATTGTCTTATGAACAATTGTATTCTGATAGTTTTTCTATGGCTTCAATTAGTGTTCTTGATTGAAGTTGATGTGATTCTAGTAATTTCAATTTATATGAATGATTCTCTAATGATTGTTGTTGCTTGTGGATGGTTCTAGATCATTCTCTATCTTTGTTGCACATTTTCATTGATTGGTATGCTCGTGGTCAGTGATTTTTCTCTTGTGTGTTCAACTTTTTATGTTTTTGACCGATATCGTGTTTGTAACGTGTTATGGATCTTTGGAGATTAAAATTTGAATGTTTGGAACACTCAAGGATTTTGTTTTAAGTCTTCATTATGTTGTGGTTGATGGTGTTTAATTCACAATGAAAATTTACTTGTAAATTTGGGTCATCATGTATATGTTTTATATTTTCATATTTATTTTGGCCGATGAAGTTGTTGATGTAAATCCATTTTGTAGATATATAAGAGCAATTTTTTGAGTGAAGTGAAGTGTGCATAAGATCAAAAAAGTTCCAGAGAAAGAGCAAGTATGCGAATAGTGATTTAATCATTCAATTGTAGAGCAAAGTGTGAAGGAGTATTTTTGTGCTTAATCAGAACTGTAATCAGGCTTTTGTAGAGGCTATTTTCCTAGTTCACACCCTGTGGATCTAATCCGAATTGTTGTAAGACAATGTGTCTTCCTTGGGTAGTGAGCTCTATGAAGTGTGCCTAAATGCATGTGCATTCCCATTGTTCTTCATTATACTTTTAACAGGGTATAATATTGTGGACTGACATCCACCATGGTTTTTCACTTAATAGGGTTTTCACATAAAAAAATCTTGGTGTTCTTTGAGTTTCTAATGTGTTGATTGTTTATGGTTTATTGTTCATTCACCAGATCTGAGATTAAGTTTAAGCAGTTTAAATATTCTGTGAAAATTGATTCACACCCCTCTTAGTTATTTTTCCTTGTTTTGCCAACAATTGGTATCAGAGCAGGTTCCCCTGAAGAATTTTAAAATATTGAGGTGATCTGAGATGGCATCATACAAGGACAATCCTAGATTCGATGGAACAAACTACCCTTTGTGGAAAGCTATAATGGAGTGTCATTTCAAGTGTATTGGTGAACCCTTATGGAAGATTACAAAGAACAAATATGTTATTCCTTAGAATGGTCCTTCCACTCTTGATGAGATGAAAGAGGACGAGATTAACATCAAGGATATTGAAGCTTTTTTGAGTGCTATGACGGATTTGGAAATGACAAATGTGATGGATCTGAAGATAACTCATGAGATATAGAAGAATATAGAGACTTTGTATGAAGGAGATGCACTTGTGAAGGTTTCTAAGCTATAGAGTTTGAAAGGAAAGTATGAAACTTTGAAGATGGATGAAGATGAAATAATTCCTTCTTTTATGGAAAGAGTAAATTAACTTGTAATGGGTATTAGATGTGTCGGTGGTACCCTAGATGAACAAGAGATTGTGGCTAAAGTGATCTAATCATTTCCTCCCTCTTAAAAATTAAAGGCTCATGCTATTAAAGAGCTCAGAATAGTAACAAATGTGACAAAAGATATACTAATTGGTAAACTTGTTTCCTTTGAGTTGAGGGAATTTGGTGATTCTACCCTCGGGACTAAGTCTTCATTTAAGGCCTCTATATCTGAAAGAAACAAGCAAATATATGATCTGGGAGAGAGTTCTAGAAAGACATTCAAGTATGAGGAAGAGATGAAACAACTTGAAGATAAAGAAAGATAAGTAGAAGAGTTGAAGCACTGATTGTGAAGAAATAAGGCAAAGGACAAGGTAAGTATAAAGGAAAATTGCCTATTAAATGTTTCTCTTGTAGTAAAATAGGTCATTTTGATTCAAGGTGTCCTAAAAGAGTTCCTAGGTCTAAGCCGAACAAACCTAGATTTTAAAAGAAATGCTATTATGCTGAAGAAGGTGTGACTAATGAAGAATTTGATAAAGACAATGGAAATGAAGATGAATGGGTTTTCATTTCTATCAAGGAAACTGGATTGGTGGCTACTAAATCTGCTAAAGTTGAGAAATCTCCTGCAACCTAAATTGAAGAAAAGGATGAGTGGATTATTGACAGCAGATGCTAACATCATATGACTAGTGAAAAAAGGAAATTTGTAAGTCTAGAGAAATATGATGGAGTTGTAAGATTCAGAGATAACAATGCTGGTGTGATTCATGGAAGAGGATCTATTTGTCCTCATTGTAAACATAATACTAATGAATTCTTTTATGTTGAAGGCTTGAAGAATAACCTATTGAGTGTTGGGCAGATGGTGGAAAAGGGTTACAGTCTTCAGTTCAAAGGTGGAAGATGCAAGATACTTGGAAGCTTTGGAAATGTAATTGCTTCAGGTACAAAGACAAGAGGTAATATTTTTCACTTGAGTGATGCTAATGAAAGTTGTTTAATTTCTCAAGTAGATGAAAATTGGTTATGGCATAGGAGGCTATGTCATGTGAATTTTGATAAAATTGTCGAGTAAGCTCCACTCAACCAGTAAGAGATCTACCTAAGCTAGTGAAGCCTACTAACACAATATGCAAGGAATGTTAGATGGGAAAACAAACTAGAATTTATTTTTGGAGAAAACAACATCATTCTAATGGAATACTGGAGTTGGAGCATACTAATCTGTGCGGTCCCTCTAGAATCAAAAGCCTACAAGGAGAAAGGTACTTTATGCTACTTATTGATGATTAATCTAGGATGATATAGGTTGCTTTCTTAAGAGAAAAATGTGAAGCATTAGAGAAGTTCAAAATTTTCAAAGCTATGGTAGAGAATGAGACAAATCTAAAGATCACAATGCCTAAGGTAAAACAAAGGTGGTGAGTTCACCTCCCAAGAGTTCAATTCTTTTTGTGAAGAGCATGGAATCAAAAGATAGTTATCTACTTCCCGAACCACTCAACAAAATGGAGTTGTAGAGAGAAAGAACATAACAATTCTAGATGCTACTACAACAATGATGTTGGAAGGAAATGTGCCTCAAATCTATTAGAGAGAAGTTGTAAACATTGTTGTGTACACTATAAATTGGGTAAATGTCAATGGTAATTCTAATAAGACTACTTTTGAGCTACGGTTTGGTTATAAGCCTACTGTTAAATATTTCTAGATCTTTGGAAGCAAGTGTTATATTAAGAGAGATGAGGACATAGGAAAGTTTTATGCAAGGAGCGATGAAGGAATCTTTCTAGGTTACTCTACTAAAAGCAAGTCCTATCAATGCTATAATAGAAGATTAAGAAAAATAGTTGAAAGTGAAAATGTCAGAGTTGATGAGGACTTTGCTAGATCATCCAGATACTATGGTTATGATTCAGATGACCAGCAAGATGGTACAAACAAAGGGAAGAATGCTAAGACATAGAATCAAATTCGTATTCTTCCAGTAAACCAAGAAAGTCACAAAGGTGAGACAAGTCAAAGTGGAGAAGAAATGACAAGAATTAGAAGTGTGAGAGAATCCTAAAATTTTGAGGTATGTAAAGCTAAATAATTCTTAAGATCAAATTATATGAGATAAAAATAAAGGCGTGCAAACTAGAAGAAGGATTGTAGAAGAGTATTGTCTAATTTCCAAGATTGAGCCTAACAATGTCAATGTACCTTGTAATGATGAACACTAGATGTAAGCTATATAGGAAGAACTGATGCAGATTAAAAAGAATGATACATGGATTCTTGCTCCTAGATGTAAATATAAAAATGTGATTGGTACTAAAAAGGTCATTTGGAATAAGCTGAATAAACAAGGTGAACTAGTTCTGAATAAAGCAAGACTAGTATGTAAAGGGTATTCACAAATGGAAGGTATTGAATTTGAAGAAACCTTTTCCCCTATTGCCAAAATTGAAGCTATAAGATTATTTCTAGCTTATGCCATATATAAGAACTACAAATTCTATCAAATGGATGTGAAGTCAGCCTTTCTAAATGGTGAGTTAGAAGAAGAGGTATATGTTGAATAGGTAGATGGATTTCAATTGACTTATAAGGAAGACATGGTTTGTCGATTGAAGAAAGCTCTGTATGGACTCAAGCAAGCCCCTAGAGCCTAGTATGCTAGACTAGATAAATACTTATTAAAGCTTGGATTCAATAAAGGTACTGCTGACAACAACTTTTATTTTATGTTGGATCATGATAAGAGTTGATTATTGATGTCTTTGTTGATGAAATTATCTTTGGAGGTGATGAAGATCTATGTATGAAGTTTGTTGATGAAATGAAAAGTAAACTTGAAATGAGTATGATTGGAGAGATGAATTTCTTTCTGGGATTATAGGTCACTCAGTTAGACAATGGGATTTTCATATCTCAATCCAAATATGTGATAGTTGTTGAAGAAGTTTGGCATGGAAGACTCAAATCCTATTGGTACACACATGGTAACCAGATGCAAGTTAACAAAAAATGATGATTCCTATAGAAAATCAAAAAAGATATAGGTCAATGATTGGTGGATTGATCTACTTAACTCAAACCAAACTAGACATCATGAATGATGTGTGTATGGTTGCTAGATATCAAGCTGATCTAAAAGAATCTCATGTGACTGCTATAAAGAGAATTTTCAAATACCTGAAAGGAACAATTGATTTTGGGCTTTGGTATCCTAAAGATGACAATCTTACCTTGAGTTTCTATACTGATGCGAAATGGAAATGAGATGTAGATGAAAATAAAAGAACTAGTGATGGTGCCTTCTTCCTATGGAAGAAACTGGTGTCTTGGTTAAGTAAAAAGAAAATTCAATTTCCCTATATACTATTGAGGTAGAGTATATTGTTTCTGCAAATAATTGTACTCAAGTGCTGTGGATGAAACATATGCTAAAAGATATTAGAGTAGTATATGATGAGCCTATTGTCATATACTTTGAAAACTCAAGTGCAATAAACGTATCAAAGAATTTAGTGCTACACTCTAATACCAATCATATATCAATCAAGTTTCACTTCCTGAGGAAGAAAGTGAGTGAGAAAGAAGTCAAACTAGAGTATGTTCTTACCAAAGAACAAATTGTAGACATTTTCACCAAGTCATTATCGAGGGATACTTTTGAGTATCTTAGAAGGATGTTAGGGGTGATTACCCCTCTTAATAAAAACTAAGGATGCATTGCATTGCATCAATCCATGCATTTCATCATCATATTTTGATCTGGATTGATGTTTATGTGGCTGATACTCAGGGGGAGTAGTTAGACGTGCAGATATGTAGTTCAAAGCTTGTATGTGGAAAGATAATTTTTATCTTTACCATTTATATCAAAGGGGGATAAGAGTAATGTGAAAAATAACTACTGATTATATGGGGATAAGAGCCCTGTGGGGAGAAGATCATGTGAAAGAATAGTTAGAATCTAAGGAGGAGTAAGTTCTCATTGAGAGTTGCATTGATGGTGTTTTTCATATCATATGTTGACATCAATGCCAAAGGGGGAGATTGTTGGATGTTTTTGTTGTGTTGCTGATATGTGGTTGTCATTGATGTCAACACTATTAGCATTGATGTATTGAAGGCTGTATAGGTCGAGGATATCAAGATAATTGTTATAGAAAGAGTTGTAGGTTGATAGTGGAATAGTGAAGGTCATGAAGGTGTCTTGCTTAGTACATTGATTATTAGTCATTGTGGACTAAAAAGTTTTTTTTGAGTGTATCTAGTTTATCCATCAAAAGTTTCAGAGGTCTGCATGAAGATTTAATCATGTTATGAATAGTTGTGTTTTGATAGTTTTTATGTGGCTTCAGTAAGTGTTCCTAATTGAAGTTGATGTGATTCTAGTAATTTTAGTTTTTGCAGATACTTCTTTGATGATTATGGTTTCTTGTGAATGATTCTAGATCATTCTATATCTTTGTTGCATGTTTGCATTGATCGATGTGCTCGTGGTTAGTGATTTTTCTCTTGTGTGTTTGGGTTTTTATGTTCTTGGCCAGAATGGTGGTTGTAATGTGCTGTGGATCTTTGGAGATTAAAATTTGAATGTTTGGCACACTCGAGGATTTTTTTTAAGTCTTCATTATGTTGTGGTTGATGGTGTTTTATTTGCATTGAAAAATTACTTGTAAATTTGGGCTGACATCATGTATATGTTTTATATTTTCATATTTCTTTTGGCCAATAAAGTTGTTGATGTCATTCCATGTTGTAGATATATAAGATTTATTTTTTGAGTGAAGTGAAGTGTGCATAAGATCGAAGAAGTTCTAGAGAAATAGAAAGTGTGAAAATAGTGATCTGATCGTTCAATTGCAAAGTAGAGTGTGGAGAAGTTTGAGCAAAGTGTGAAGGGGTTTTTATTTGCTTAACTGGAACTATAATCAGGATTTTGTAGAAGCTATTTTCTCAGTTCATACCCTATGGATCTAATCTGAATTGTTGTAAGATGGTGTGTCTTCTTTGGGTAGTGAGCCCTCTTGTAGTTGAGCAGTGGGCTCTAGGTAGTGTGCATGAATGCATGTGCATTACCATTATTCTTCACTATAATTTTAACAAGGTATAATATTGTGGACTGACATCCATTGTGGTTTTTCCCCTAACAGGGTTTCCACGTAAAAAAATCTTGGTGTTCTCTAAGTTTCTGATGTGTTGATTCTTTATGGTTTATTGTTCATTCATTGGATCTAAGATTAAGTTAAGTTTGAAAAGTTTAAATATTTAGTGACAATCGATTCAACCCCCCTCTCAGTTGTCTATCCTTCTTTTTCCAAAAAATGGAAGTAAAAATAAAGATAAGAAAATCAATGGAGAAAGAAGAAATTGAGTTGCAAATATACACAGACCTATTTTTGGCCCATTATACTAATTTAATTATTGATTTCTTTGATTCCAATACTCAACTCAAGGCATACATTAACATGGTTATGGTTACTTCATTTTCCCATTCTGTGACTGGTTCACCAAACATGGCATTCACATTGTAGGATTTTCCCTTGAACAATAAGCCCTCTCCCCTCTACATTCTCACTCATCTCAATGGGAAAATTGTGATGGTGGTCTTAGTTCACCCTACAAGCTGAGTGAATGTCATTATGGAGTAGACATTGTGGCCGAATTCACTACAAAGAGAGGTGTATGAATAAACAAAATCTACCATCTATATGCACGATCGCCTTCTCTCAATCCATATGGCTCAATAACTCTTTGTGTTCTAGTCAAACCTAGGACTATGAACATGACCTTTGACGTTATTTTGAAATCATATTTGTTCAAAGTGAAGTTAGGCATACATTGGCTAGCTTCCATGAACAAAGTCACTTTCATCATCCATAAGTGCTTGAAATTCCCATGAGGGTCCTATGCATGTGGTACATGAAATTGGATACCAACCATTGGTATCTCATGTGGTCTACTCATTAGATCATTTTTCAACCATCTCAGTTGGTCTACTTTCACCAAGGAAAAACCTACTTCAAAAAAACTATGTGAAGTATAAGGCCATGGAAAAAGGATAGCCAAACTCAACCCTTCTGATAGTGCAGTAGCAAGCTACCTCCTCTTCTTGAAAAAGGGAGGGATAGGCCTACCCATTCTCAGGGTGCCTTTTTCGATCATCTTTTCGAAGAAGAGTTTTAGATGAATAGTCATTATTTTTACCTAAGGAGTTTGATGGTATTGACTTGTTGCAATCCTAAGACTTAGATATTTGATCTTTCTATTACACCTCTTGGACCTTGGCCCTACCTATATGGTAGAGGGAAGGGTCCCCACGGGGAATCCTCTATGTCTCAGCCTCTGTGGCCTCCCATTTCACTCACTCCAAAAGAATTAAATGGGAAAATACCTACCATTGAGGTGCTAGAGTTGACTCCCCCTATTGTTGGTCAATCTCTTCCTCTTGCTCCTATTCATGAGTTTGTCCTTCCATCATAACCAATTGTGATGGACACTCCTATGGCTAAGTACGAGCCTACTGTCCCTTCGTAGTTCCCATCCTCTAGCTCAAAGAGTTGTAGAAACCACCTTGTGTGTGAGTGCAAGCACCAACGAAAGGATCTACTAGCTAAGTAGACCACTTTACATAAAAAGGAAGCAGATACAATTGCCCCTACTTCAGGGCCTCCTGATGCATCCTCCTCTCTTCTCCCCTCTACTTTCGTTCAATCTAGCCCAATCTTACTTCTAGCTCCTACTGTGAGTGTGAGTGCACCTAACCCTAAAAAGTTGTAGGTGTTTATTGATCCCTCCATTGAGCCACCCCTATTGATGTACCTTCGAAACATTTCACCATTCCCTAAACCCATGGACATGCTAAATACCTTGGTGGTGTCTTCCATAGTTTTATTCTCCTCCTTTGTGCCTATTGCCTCATATGTGGGGAGTTCACATCCTTTGACAAAGAAGAAGGCATAGGTTGTCCCTTCCAACAATGGAGGGTGTAAGAGGATCCCACCTTCTTTGAAAGGTGGTCCTACACTAGCTGGTTCTGTTCTAGTGATAGAACAAGTCCTGACTTCCCTTGAGTTTGTCACCACTCATGAATTTCTCATTGAGCCAAGTGGTGAATCTTGGGTGTAGTCTTCCCCTTCCATTGAGGTATGAAATTTCACTCCTACAAAGTGCATGTTTAATTATTTGGATGAAGTTACAACCTTGTTAGGAATCTTCACAAAATCACTAACCATAGATCCACAAGAGTCGAGTAGAGAAGACCTTGCGAGGCCTTCTTCCTTAGCCCTTGTTGTGGGAGGGTTGGAAGATCCTCCCCTCAATATTCCACTACCGTAGAATTTTCCACCTTCCCCTTATAATGATTTAGATTGGGAAGTGGATGACCTATTGGTCGATGAGTGTTAGAGGGAGGCCTCTTTATCTTTAGGTTAGATGTGTGTGTGTTGTGATGTGTTCCCCCATGCTCATACTATTTTTTCCTAGATGGCCCTTGTCACCCTTCTTGGTTCTTGGATATAGGATTTATTTTGTGTTGTGAACCTTCTTCTATTTGTATCATCAACTTCCATGTTTGTGCTTGATTTTTGAAAAATTCGGAATGATGCAAAGTGTTGGGGGAATTTAGGCTTCCCTTTCATGTTGAACCAATTTTTTTATATTTAATTTTCTTCTATGCATTCTTCTTGATCTAGTGGGGATTGAGGATCTTTCACCTTGCATTGCAGTTACCTATTACTTATATAAGCATGAGCAGATCTAACTCCACAAAACTAGATCCCCTTGTGTCTCATGTTCATGATTGTTTCTCTTTCAATATTTTCTTATATCTCTCTCTTCTTTGCTTGAGTTGTCCCTCTCATGTGTGACAACACCACTTTCACAATACTTCAATTTTCAAAAAACACATTTGTGGCCAATGAATATTTTCTTGAGAATCATTGTAGCCTTTTTTTCAAAAATTGCATTCTCGACTTGGACCCCTAGTGGAACCTATTTCCTTCATCATGGATTTGCAAAGAAAGAAACTTGAGAACTTACCTCTAGGGTGTGAGAAAATTTTTCCTACAAGAGAATCCTTGCCCTTCCCCTCATGAGGGGGAATTTCCTTCCTTTCAAATTCCTTGATGAATGTGAACATCTTGCAAAAGAATTCCTTGATGATGAATTTATTTGAGAAAAAAACATCTCTTTAACAGTTTCAAATAGCACATCCCTTGAGTGGACCCCTCTTCATGCAAGGTTCTTGAGGGAGCCCTTTGAAATCCTTCCACTTGTCAATGGTCCACATGACTTTACACTTATTTTCCTATGTGGTTGCTTTTTTTTCTGGCATGTTTTATTTGTGGATTAATATGTTTCTTTGTAGGTGCACTTGTAAAGATGCTTTCCAGTTTGACTCTATGAAGTCACCTTCATTGGGTTTCCCTTATGAGAGAAAACTTGGGGGATGCCTCCTTGCAGGTCTGCGAGCCTATAACTCACTTACTTCACTAGGATTTCTTCATGAGAGAGAACTTGGGGGTTTCCTTCTTGTATGTTTATGGGCCTGTGAGAAGCTTGCATCTTGTAGGATTTGTCCATCGTTGGTTTGAGGGCCTTTAGTGTACTTTTTGCAGCTTCATAGTTTTGTATACCTATGGAGTCCTTTTGTTCGAAACTCCTCAAGAAAGGTACCTATGGATTCCTTTGCTTTCCTTGTGCTATCGATTTTGTTTGATCGTGGTCCACTTCTTCAATGGCTTAGGTATAAATTTCTAACCTTACTAACTCTTCAATCTACTTTAGTAAGCAATCATCAACATTCATGCTCGATAAAATGGGGGAAAAATGTATAGGAGAAAATTTGCATCCCTTATGAAAATTCTACTTTCACATACCCCCACCTAGAAAGATCAAATCCAAAGGAGAAATTCCACATCACTCAATTACCTTCCACCCACTTGGCTTCTATCCTTTGTGCCAGTGAGAGAATATTTGTCAGGGATGAATGTGTGGTGCATGGATGTGTTAGATGATGTGGATGTGTTGCTGATGTGTTGTTGTCATTGATGTCAACACTATTAGAATTTGGTGTAATATGTCAAGGATAATAAGAAAATTGTAAAAGAAAGTGTTTCAGGTTCCTAGTGGAATTGTGTAGGTATGAAGGCATCTTGTTCTGTACGCTGAATTTTAGTTGTTGTGGACTAAAGGGTTTATTTTTAAGAATATATAGATCATCTACTAGAATTTTTAGAGGTCTATGCATAGATTTGATCATGTTGTGGTTTGATAGTATTTATGTGGTCTTTGTCAGTGTTCCTAAGTGAAGTTTGTTTGATTCTATTAATCTTAGTTGCTACAAATGTTTCTTTGTTATTTCTTGATGTTTTTGGATGTATCTAGATCATTCTCTATCTATGTAGTACATCCACATTGATTGGTGTGCTCATGATCGAAGATTTTTCTTGTGCACATTGGGGTTTTCATGTTCTTGGCCAACATGATGGTGGTAACATGCTATGGATCCTTGAAAAGTTAAATTTGAATGTTTGGTGTGCTCATAAATATTGTTTTGGATGATGTTGTTTAGATCCACATTGAAAATTTAATTATAAATTTTGGTCGACATTACAAATATGTTTTATTTTCCTCGTCGACTAAGTTGATGAAATCTCATGTAGTAGATATATAAGAGAAATTGTTTCATCAGTATAAAGTGTGCTTCATGTGCTAGGTGTGCTCCTATGTGTGTATGTGTGAATATCATTCAATTTTACAATAGAGTGTGAAGAAGATTGAGTAAAGTGTGAAGCAGTTTGAGTGAAAAGTGAAGGATTTTTTTGTGCTTAATTGGAATTGTAATCAAGCTTGTGAAGAAGCTATTTTCTCAGTTTGTACCCTCTATATTTTAATCCTATTCTATATTATTGGGTAGTGAGCCCCTTCTATAATTGAGCAGTGAGCTCTAGACAGTGTGCCTAAATGCATGTGCATTCCCCTTTATTGTTTTCATTATACTTTTAATAGGGTATAATATTTTGGAATAACATCCACTGTGGTTTTTCCCCTAACATGGTTTCCGTGTAAAAAAAATTCTTGGTGTTCTTTGTCTCTCTAATGTAAAAATTACTTATGATTAATTGCGTATTCATCAAATCTGAGATTAAGTTAAGTTTGAAAAGTTTATTATCTTGTGACAACTGATTCACCCCCCTCTTAGTTACATGTCCTTTTTTTGCCAACAATTGGTACCAGAGGAGGTTCCTTTGAAGAAGTATAAAAGCTTGAGGTGATCTGAGATGGAAAAATTCAAGAAGGACATTCTAAGATTTGATGGAACTAACTACACACTATGGAAAGTAAAGATGCAATGTCACCTAAGGTGTATTGATGAAGCCTACTAGAAGATTACAAAAGATCCATATGTTATTCCTTAGAATGGTCCCTCCACTACTAATGAGATCAAAAAATTTGAAAAAAATATCAGAGC
>VDFB02372115.1:0-25000 GCA_007258455.2 Sequoia sempervirens | reverse complement strand
ACTTGAGCTTCTTTGAAACATTTCCATTGGGAAAGAAGTTGACTTTTTTTATTAATCTATGCTAGTTAAGAAACTCTTGGTTGCTTATGTGTTTGGCCTCAACATCAATGACTAGATATGCTTATGTTAAGATGCTGTAGAAAAATCTTCTATGTTGATTGTAATATTTGACATCAAAAGTGTCCAAGAAAGGTGTAAATTAATGGCATGAGAGTTGAGCATTCAAGACTATCTACACCAAGATAAGCCAAAAGAATTATAGCACATGTCTAAACTACAATCTTATTAAAATATATTATGTATTACATACAAAAAAAGTTTCTTGAAGTGATATCATATGAGTCTCTTTTTCTCCAAATGAATTCATACTTATCACCAATCTTGAATTTTGGGGTATTTGATGTCAATCATATTGCTTGTACTTGGCATTTGACTTTTGCACAAAGGTTTGCACTTGATATTGTATGTTCTAGATGTCATCAATGAACTTGCAACTTTTTCAACTTGCTTTTGACTAATGGAGCTATTGATGGGAAATTAGGATAAGTCATTTCATTGAGTGACAATACCTACAAACCAAAACATACATGAACAGGATTATGATGACTAGATATTTGAAGAGCAATGTTGTAGCTATGATAACTAAAAGGAAGATTTTCCTCCCAAGTGCAATGTACTTAGAAATGTTCATTCAAATAAGATGTACAGTCATCCTATTTAGAACTTATAATTTTCCATCAAAATGAGAATGCAATGTAGTAGACTATAATTGCTTTCTATCCATTTAACATTGTCATTTACAAAAATGGCTCAAGAATTTTGTCCCTATCATATATGATGGTAAATGTTAACCCAGCGTGAACCCATAAATTCAATGATAGTCTAAGATGGTCTTTTTACATGTCACATGAATTTCATCGTTAAGAATCTATCTACCTAATAAATGCTTACCATGTATAGTAATAACTAAATACAAAAGAAAATCCATGAAAATTATTTTTCATTAATTGTTTGGTCTCGAAAGAAGGGTATGCATTCCTTATTTTTAGATGATCTATGTGGCCATAGCATATGTGCTATAAGGTACAACGTATTTTATTACATCTAACCAAAAGAAATACTTCAAACCATGAGTGTTTTCACCTCCAAAATGACTCACCTTGTTGGAGTCAACCTCTCATATTAATTTCTATTGTCCAACCTTGTGTGGCATGTCCAAGATAATACAAGAGTCTAGCCCACAAGTAGTAATTTATAATTGAATTTCCATTTTATAATTCCTATATCTACTAAGTAAAAATATATTTTTCATAATTACTACCAATTGTTGTTTTTATATCCCTGTGAGTTAATGCATAAAAGAGATCTTTGAAAAAAGGATTGTCTCGAACAATCAAATAACAAATTGGCATTAGATATCTACAAAGCATGTAACTAATTTGTTCAAATATGCACAAATGTTTGGGCTCAAATCCACAAGTCAAGAAAACTAAATCCAAATCTTCAACTAAAGAATAACAATTTTCAAACAACATATAGCTAAATTGGCACTTTTCTTATACCTGAATGACAATTAGAAGCAAGACAATTTATTATCTTGCTTCTGTTAAAATTGACTCCAAATGTGCAATGATCAAAATGTTTTATAATCCCTTTTGATGATTATCTCCTTTCCCAATATGTAATTCTTTTGATGCTTACATGCATTTTCAACAACATAAACACAAATCACATATAATTTTTTTCTAATTGCAGCTACAATTGTGAATTTCTCCTTGTGGTAAGAATTTGCATGACCAAATTGAATAAACACTTCAATTGCAAACTCAAATGCATCAATTTCAAATTCAAATGTTTTTTTGAATATTATATAATATAAACTTTGTCATAAACCAAACTTTGCATTTTAATTTCTCAAGTTCTTTCTATTATGTAGCTAACTAAGTGAAAATTGATTTTATGTCACCTTTGGTAACTTGATTCAACAATAAGGTGATGTTTCAAAAACCAAGAAAACCCCAACAAAATACAAAATATTTTGAGCATCTTTAATGTGGATCATTCATGAATGATGTAGATTTTAACATTGTTCTTATTGTCATTGATGTCAAAAGTGTATGAAGGAGATTGTTAGAATATTCTCATTGGTGTCAAAAGTGTATGGAGGATATTGTTACAATATTGTCATTGATGTCAAAGTAAATGTCACGTTGTAGTCATTGATGTCAAAGGAAGAATGAAGTAAATCGTCCAAGGCCTTTCAAGATAACCTACAATTGTGACTACTTTCAAGAGTTATATGATATCGCAGTGGAGTTGATAAAGTGTAGTCGTACATACATTGATCAGTGCTTATAACCTGAAGAGATAATGTTTATAACCTCTCAAGGTAGTTCTTATGAAGATGGATATATCATTATGGAGCGGAAATTAACATCAATAAAGGCAGTCGTATATTAATTACTCAATTTAAATTGTATACGACAAAAATTCTAAGGGAAACAATCAATTCAATTTGTTAATATGCAACGATTACTTATAATATTAATATGCAACAAGTGATCAAGTCAGTTTGTTAATATGCAACAATTACTTATGAGATTAATATGTAGAAATTCTAAATAGTGTTAATTATGCAATGATAAGTATTTAAAAAAGAGGAGCAATGATCTTTATTATAAATAAAGCAGTGGTCATTAATAAGGAAACAATTATGATAAGAGAAGTATTTAAAAAAATTGAGTGATTTATTGGAGCAATTTAATTAACACATGGAGCCATTTATAAAGGAAGTAAGTCTATATAAGGCAAAGACATATTTATTCATGATAATCACCTAAGATATGTGTAATGTGAGCAACTTTATTAATGGAATAATTTAATTAATATTTGGAGCACTTGTAATGGGAAAAGGCAATGATTAAGATGGTAATATGTTAGTTAAATGGCAGTGATCAAACAATAATTAAATGGCAGTGATCAAAGCCATAATTAAATGGCAGTGATCAAAGCCATAATTAGATGGCAGTGATCAAAGCCATAATTAGATGGCAGCAATCAAGCAATATTTAAAAGGTAACGATAAAGATTAAAGAGGCAGCAATTAAGTTTATGAAGGTACTGATCCTTAAAAGGCAGCATTTGGAACTAAAATTATACTTATCAAAAGCAGTAGGTGTATGAATAGTTATACTCTTTCAAAATGAAAGTGTGTCTCCCTCCAAATTAAGATATAAAGAGTAGAACAAAACAATAAGAAGAGGGGAGTGTAGAAAGTATGTAGAAGTGAAATATGTGAAGAATAAACATTAAGGAGAAGAAAGCAAGTGTGGAAGAAAAAAGGGGATACATCATATAAACACAAGAAGAGTTTATGAGGAATAAAGAATAAACATTTTATCAACGCAGATTTGTGTATGAAGAAAAGAATAGATCATTAAAAGGTAGATTGAGAAGGAGATTATATGAAGATTTGAGAAGAATATATGCAAAGAAAGAGAATATAGACAAATTTGTGTGAATATTTTGAGGAAAATATAAAAGGAGATCATTTAAGGCTAATTGTGAATAAGGTTTATATTCAAGAAGACAAGATTCTATTGAAGAGGTTGGTGCATCATATTGGAGAGGTTGATGCCCCATATTGACGAGGTCGGTGCCTCATATCAAAGAGATTGGTGTCTCTTGTTGAGTTGGTGCTCAGTTGTGGGGATTGGTGTCTCCAATGGGTTGGTGCCTACAAATTCTACAAGTGAGGATCGATGTCTCTAGTGGGTTGGTTCTCACAAATTGTATATGAGGGGATTGGTGTCTCTTGTATGTTGGTTCATATGAAGATTGTAGAAGCGATTTATATAAAAGCATTATTTTGTCATGGTTTTCTACTATAAGGGTTTCCACGTAAATTTTGGAGTTCTTGTGTTCTTAATTGTCAAGATCTTGCATGGTTATTATTGTTGTGGTTGATTAAGTTTTAAATTGAAAAAGATTTTATTATACTGATTCACCCCCCCCCTCTCAGTATAATTGTGTGCTCATCAATTGGTATTAGAACAGGTACCTCCAAAGATAGTTTAACCACTTGAAGGTAGATCTAAAAGAGCACACATGGCAAGAAGAAAAGGGAATAAGGGAAAAGGTAATACCAAGTAGGACATTGATCAACAAGCACCAAGGAAACCAAATGCATGTAATGACAAAGAAGCAAGCAAAAATAATGGGTGACAAATGGAACACAAATGGCAATAGAAACAAAAGATGATATCTTCGAAAGAAAAGACCACCTTGTGAGTGAAAGAAAAGAAGAGATGAACTTAGAAGAAAAGGAGTCAAAATAATATGATAAAAATGTTGATATGAACTTAGAAGAAGAAAATGACAAAAATACTGAAAGTTAGTGCAACATATCTAGAGAAGGAACTCATTTATGCCATAGGAAAAATTGAGAGGCTTAGAAAGGAGAACCAAAAACTAAAGCTACAACTTCAAGAGAACAATGAATATGTAATGGTGTGAATTTGCACCCCTAGGAAAATTCCACATTTCATCACCCCTACCTTAGAAAATGTAAACCTAATGATGCAAAATCCTCTGCCACCACCTCGCTCCTTCCACCTGGTTGCATCATTTTGTGTCAGTGGAGGAATCTCTATTGGGGACGCATGTCGCATGGACGTCCACATGTCGTGCTATCATCCTGACAATATTCCTACCCCTAGATCCCGCAAAAATGCTACATTTCCTATTGGGTGTGAAGTGTAACTTCTCCTGCCTCCTTAACCGACAAATTTTGACCCTTCTACCTCCCTTTTGCTAATTCAAATCAATCAACTTTCATTCCTTCACTCTCTCTACACTTTCTTGGCTTCTATTCACTTGCTAAACTCTTTCTTGCATTCTACTCTCATTCTCTTGGCTTCTACACCACTTCTCTTGGTTGCAAGCTCCTCATTTTGGCTCCAACACCATCGCCATTGGAGAATCGTCAAGCTTCTTCTTTCCACTATTAGCCTTGAGTGCTCATAGTTGAGAAGGTGATATTGTTATTTGTTGTCCATTTGCATCATCATGTTTATTGAGTAGCATTATAGTTGCTTGTGTGCTCTCTACCTAGCAATACTACTTCCTTTCTATTTCCTTTATGGATTTCTATACTTTGTGGCTATCTCGTTGTTCATGGAGGTGGGAACACCAAAAGGGGGGTCTGACTAAGGAAGACATCAAATATAGCCCAACATTTTTCTCATTTTCGTGTGTGTAGGTGTTTTCGAGTGGAGCTAGTTGAAGAATCAACTCATGGGTGAAAAGGTATGTTTTCCCACTCTTTTCGTCATTTCCGCAATAGCTTATTTCTAGTGTCCTTTTTGTTGTATTTGTTGTTTATGTACTTTTTTATTCTCTGTCAAAACATAAAACATCACATAATCAAGTAGTTAGTAGGTTTCCTTGTGTTTTTGTTTGTTTTCTAGGCCACTGTCCATACAGACACCAGCATGTGCCTGAGACACCAATGCACCGCACTGGAGTTTGAGATCCGCGCTACCATCCTCAAATAGTGAGTTGTTTGGGCAACAAGCCGAACCTTGGAAGTCGGCTCTTCTGACCCTATGAGCATTTGATTTTAGTAGAAGGAAAGCAGCAATCTATTTGCCCTTCCTTTTCAGCCTCAATACATTGTCCTTTATGATCTATCTAGCAAATTCGAAGTAGTTTAGGGCAACTCGTTCCTTGGGGCTCTCCCGTGACCTGGAGTCTCGGGGGTGATGAGTCCCCCTTCTCTATAGAATCTAATATAGAGTTAGTATGAATTCTTGAAGAATCCGAGAAGATAATTGTCAAGCTAAAATCTCAAATCAAAGAAGGATACAAGATGAAAGATGGAAGTGAGAGTCCAATTAGAGAAAAAGGAGGAAAATTGTAAGAGTTTGAAATTGTCTCTTAAAGAAAGAAATTGGAGAAAGCAAGTACTCAATTGAATGAAGACTTGAAGAATGAGAAGAGTATGAAAATGTTAAATGATATCATAAATGGCCAGAGGTCATCACATATTAAGATAGGTCTTGGTTATGAAGAAAAACAAAAAATTACAAAAGACTCCAAGGAGCCACCAAAGAAGGGAAACGAAGAAAAATTAAAGAGTTATTCCAATGCCCTTAAAAGTCCCATCAAAGGCGAAAGAAGCAAAGCTAAGGAAAGCCAAAAGTTAAGCATTCCTCTAGAAGTTAAAAACGACATTCAAAAAGCCCCTTCCACCGAAGCAAGCATATAAGATTAGGTTCCAAAATCCATTCTATGAATATTTTTTTCTTGTAATAACTTTGGTCATAAAGCAATAGATTGTTGGACACATGTTAGAAAATTAGGTTGGAACAAGAATAGAAGTTTGTATGGGTTGTCAAATAAGAATTGCGTTATATGCTACAATTGCAATAACTTTGGGCATACAACACAATATTGTAGAAGTGGTTTTGTGAAACTTAGATAGCACAAGATGGAGGATACCATGACCAATCAAAAAGGAAAGGCTACTAAAGTATGGAGAAGGAAACAAGAGTAGGAAAAGGAAGACTATGTACTTGTGCAAACTACACTTCATGCACAAGTGGTATCACTAAGTTCATAAGGAGAAGTACGAGTTCAAGGGGAGCTAATCATCATATTATCTTTCATCTCCATGGAGAAGACAACTCAAAGGATGAAGTCTCATAGAATATTAGAGAAACGGAAGATATGGTTGGAGAGAAGAATGAAAATGATATTGTAGCAGCAATGGAAGAATTTTTTTATGTCATAAAGAAAAGAAAAGAGAATGATATGGTAGTAGCAAACTACATTTTAGAAAGTTACCATATAATGAAGTGAAGGAGAATTAATGTCAAAAATGATAAAGAGCCTAGAAGACTTGTTACAATAAGAGAAGGAAGAAATCATGATAAATATGTTTGTAAGACCAAACTTGATGAGAGAGATTTCCAAAATCCTAATAGTAGAATGAGAACTATCTAAAGAAGTATTTGCCTGAAGAGTTTGCTCGTATATTTGCATTTGACCATTTTACTAGAACATGTGTTGGCAAAAGCAAAAGAAATTGATAGTGTAAATTTGGATGGTTGTTGATGCTTATGTTCAACTTCACATTAAAGAAGTTCTAATTGATGTGATAATGTCATAGAAAACAAGGATGGAAGTCACTTTACCATTACTGTAAAAAGGGGAGATTTATAGAAAGAAGTAAAGTTATAACAAGGGAGATTTATAGGAAAAGGAGAACGATGCCATTGATGTCAAAAGGATGGCATTCTTCATTTAGCAACCATGGATAGAGAAGGTAAGAGTTGTAGATGCATAGAGTAATGGGATAGCTAAACAAACTGCCGATTTGTCAAATTTAAGATGATCCAAATTAGTTTTGGACAGAATAGAAAAAATAAGTCACCCAAACAATTTAGAAATAAAGGATAGAGCAATAAAGAAAGGGGGAGCATAAGAGAATCTTCAACGGGGGAAGAAGTATATTTTTATTGCAATAGATGTAAGTGACCGCAATTAATATGAATGGATGTTTCCCTAATCTACTTGTAGATGGAAGTATAGTAAACATTTCTTTGCCATTGATGTCAAAGGGGGAGAGTTAGAGAAAGGGGGAGAATTATGTTGTCATCAATGACAAAGGGGGATATTGTTAGAATATTGTCCTTGATGTCAAAAGCGTATAAAAGAGATTGTTCGAATATTGTCATTGATTTCAAAAATGTATGGAGGAGATTGTTAGAATATTGGCATTGATGTCAAAGTGAATGTCACATTGTAGTCATTGATGTCAAAGGAAGAATGTAGTAAATCATCCAAGGCCTTTCACGATAACCTACAATTGTGACTACTTTCAAGAGTTATATGATCTGGCAATGGAGTTGATAAAGTGTACTTCTTACATACATTGGTCAATGCTTATAACCTGAAGAGATAATGCTTATAACCTCTCAAGGTAGTTCTTATGATGATGGATATATCATTATGGAGCAGCGATTAATATCAATAAAGGCAATCATATATTAATCACTCAATTTAAATTGTATAAGATAAAATTCTAAGGAAAATGATCAAGTCAGTTTGTTAATATGCAACGATTACTTGTAATATCAATATGCAGCAAGTGACCAAATCAGTCTGATAATATGCAACAATTACTTATGAGATTAATATGTAGCAATTTTAAAGAGCACTAATTATGCAATGATCAGTATTCCAAAAAGAGGAGCAATGATCTTTATTATAAATAAAGCAGCGCATTAATAAGGAAACAATTATGATAAGAGAAGTAATTTTAAAAAGTGAGTGATTTATTGGAGCAATTTAATTAATACATGGAGCCATTTATAAAGGAAGTGATTGATATTATTAAGGATAGAGATTCAACCGGCGACCACGGCGACCAGGGCAGTAACCAGGAAAACGGACTCAACCGGCGACCACGGCGACCAGGGCAGTAACCAGGGCAGTAACCACGCGTTCACCAGGCGTTCACCAGGGCAGTAACAGGGCGTTCACCAGGGCATTTTCCAGAGCTGCAACAGGGCATTCACCAGAGCTACACGGGCTGCAACAGGGCGTTCACCAGAGCTACACGGGGATTACAGATATTCACCAGGGCTGCACGGGGTTTGAAGATTGCACTGTTTTTCAGGCTCGGTGCCAGACTAAAAGTCACGGGGAGGTGGGATTTTGTCGGGAAAAGTAGACTAAAAGACAAAGCAGAGACAAAACAAAGCAGAGGCTGGGCCCCGAAAGGACAAAGTGGAAAAGTGGGGTGCGATCAAACAGGTCTACCAGTCGCTTTCTCTACTTTTATTTGTTTTCTTATAAGCTATAAGTTTGTTTGTCTCCTTTCTGGCATACTGGCATATTCTAAAACCCACAGCAAACACATTCCATATTCAACACAATACCCGCATATTCTGGAACCCACAGCAAACACATACTATATTTAACACATGACAGTTAAATAAGTGGAAATGGGGGAAAACCTAGGTACGGCATGTCTGAGTGCCACGACAGGAGGACCACAAACCTCGAATACAAACTCAATATCAAAGCAAATGGGGACACTAGAATGCATTGTGGGTAACAATAAAATGGCAAGTAAGTCTCAAGTGCAACTGAATGACCTCTTGAATCTTCTAGGTCAAGAGGGTCTAAGATTTTCAAGCTCTCACACTCCTCAACGGTCGAACGGGTGGACCACTTTTCAAGACGGGGGTTTAGCGAACTTGTTGGCACCTTTGCTAACGAGATCGCCTTTGTCAAGCATACTGAACCTTATAAATGCAGAAGAAAGGCTGATCTTTGTAAATGCAAAACAATACAATGGGATTCTAAGGCGGAGGTTGGCTCAAAAACGGAAACTGAAACAAAACCAAAAGAAAAAATTTACTTTGATTCTACCAAAAGCTGGTAACAACAAGGCAGACATATCTAGTGTGTTACCCCAGAAAGAAGAGCAAACAATCCTAGCAGAGCACAAAAGCAGTGGGAAGTTAATAGGTGACATAGGGAACCTCAAGCCAAACATGGACAAGCTGAATGAGGGCATGGCCAATACAAAAGAGTTCACTGCAAACAAGAATGTTGCTGAAAATGCATCTCAAGAACTCTACAGCCCTACGTCCTCACCCTTATTATGGTCATCAGGGTTATACGTAGAAGAACTCATGAGAATGAAAAGTAGGCTCGATGTTCTAGAAACAAAGGGGATATACGAAGACAACAGGTTTAAAATAGTCACCGAGGCAAATTACAGGTTGGAAAAGGACAATAAAATGCTGCAAGAACAAATATCAAATCTGCAAGTGAACATGGAGAGGGGACAGCAAGAATTGGTCACTCTAAAACAAGAGTTAGCCCAATTAAAAACAACAAAAAGCGATAAATCAGTAATTGAGGGAGGAGAAAACATAAGGGAACTAAAGGTGATTCAATCAGCATTAGCAGACTTGGAGACAAAAGAGAATCAGTTAAGGGATCAAATAGAAGAAGCCAAATCATGGTCACAAGTGGTGAATAGTTCATCAAACGAGCAGAAAGGAATCATTGAAAAACAAGTTAAAAGGCAGCTAAGGGAAGAAAAAGATAAACAAAGCAAGGCTGCAAACATAATTATTAAAGGTTTGAGAGACTATGGAGAGACGGAGAGAACTGACATTCTAACAAGGAATTTCCTAAACGATCAGTTGAAGTGGACAGGACATATTCAGCAAGCTAATAGAATCGGAAAAAAGGTAGATGGAGGAAAAGATAGACATGTAAGAGTCATCTTGAGAAATATTGAAGACAAAAATAAGATTCTAAAAAACAGAGGGCTACTTAGAGGCACACATATTTATCTAGATGAAGATTTGACCTTTGAGCAGCAAGAAGAACAAAGGAAAGAATGGGAGAAAGTGAAAACAGCAAGAAATGAAGGTAAATGGGCTTGGTTGAAGAATGGGAAAGCTCAAATTAGTGATCGGTTCTCAAACAAGAAATAGGAATTAGTGGCCCCACAGGAATATATGCAAGTTGTAAGTTGGAATTGTAGAGGATATCCATGGAGAAGAGGACCTGGATTGGGGCCCATAGCGGAAGGAAAGGATATTATCATTCTTACAGAAACACATGAACATGATGGCTGCAAAGTACCAGATTTCGAAGGGTATAAAAAAGTGTCAGTTTGGAATGAAGGTAACGAAACAGGCAAAGGCAATGGAGGGGTTACAGTGCTAATAGATGAAAAGTGGCAGGGAATTGTTAAATTGGCAAAAGAAGACACAAATAAACAGTACATATGGCTGCAAATAACAGAAAATGGAGTAACTTTTAGTCTAGCCGCTTGCTACTTTGCTCCAAAAAATTCAAAGTTTTATAAGAAACGAAATTTAGACAACGAAGACCCGTATGCATCACTAAAAAAAGATATCTCTATTTTTAGCACACTTGGAGATGTGGTTTTAATGGGTGACTTTAATGCAAGGACAGCTAATAACCAATCTCTTCAGTTGAGCAATGAAACCAAAGGGGAGAACAATCCTTTGTGGTTAGAGGAAGGAGGTGGTCTCCATTGGGAAAGATCATCTCAGGATGGTAATGGCACTATCAACGCTTTTGGGACAGAATTATTGGGGCTTTGTAGTCTATTTGGCATGGTTATATGCAATGGTATGAAGGATTGGCCGAGGTCTGGAGGTATTACTTGCAAAACGTATAATGGTCAGAGTGTGGTGGACTACGTGGTTTGCTCCCAGAGTTTTAGTTCTAGACTGTTGGAATTTGATATTGAGGACTGCCCTATCGGGATGAAATCTGATCACTTACCTCTTCGGGTCAAACTACGCATTTCACCAATCAGCCAACACAACAAACAGGTTATGCACACGCAAAAAAAAGCCCTTCCTAAGGGGAAAATCCTCATAAATCAGGAAAATAGAGAATTATTCAATGCTGCTCTTAAGCAACATTTCCATGATCTGGAAAATAATGTGGAGTCTAAAGCAGCAAAAAAGGTTGATGTCCTTCACAATAATTTGCTGATCCCGATAATACACAAGGCATTAAATGCGTGCAAAAGGTCTCATCCCAAGATGGGGACAGCAAACACTTTTCCGGCAAATCCGTGGTATGATGAAGAATGTAAGGCAGCCAAGAGATCGCTAATGAAGAGAGGTAGGGGCAAAGAGCTTAAGAAAAAATATGAAAAGTTAGTGCAGTCCAAAAAAATAGAGTATGTAAACGAAAGAAGGAAGGAACTAATCACTCTTGGGAAACATAATCCTAAAGGCTTTTGGAGGGAATTGCAACAAAAGAAAAAGGTGGTGGAAAACAATATTACAGATGCCCAATGGTTAGAATATGCTAGACTTCTTTACGAGCGGGCCCACGAGAAAGACTACCCTCCTGTCATTAACACACCAGCGGAATTATTCAATGTGGATGATATTAAACAAGGAATAAAGAACTTAGCAAGTGGCAAAGCACAAGACATAGATGGGCTACAGTCTGAATTTTTAAAATGGGGGACTGAAATTCTTGCCCCTCACATAAAAAGAATTTTCAACAATGTCAATCGGGAAGGTTTTCCTATGGAGTGGACTACCAGTGTGGTCATCCCTTTATTTAAAAGTGGTGATATCAATAACCCATCTAACTATCGCACAATTATGGTCAACTCTATCTTTGGCAAGCTATTTGGGAGCATGATTGAACGTAGGATCAGCAAATGGGCAGAAAATGAGGGCAAAAGAGCAAAGGGACAGGCAGGTTTCAGATCCAAGCACTCTACCATCGATCACTGCATCACCCTTAGACACTTGATTGAGAAAATTTGGGATAACCAGGGTGAGGAAGCTTATTGTTGCTTTGTAGACTTTAAGAAAGCTTTCGACACAGTGCCTAGAGACAAATTATGGTCTCGGATGGAAGAATTAGGCATTCCAAATGCATATAGAGCAGCTGTTCATAGGCTGTATGAGAAGGTCAGTGCTAAAATCAGAACAAGTGAAGGTATGTCAGAATGTTTTGACAGTGACATTGGAGTTAAACAGGGCTGCCCTCTATCCCCTACGCTTTTTGGGCTATACATTGATAAGTTGGAAGCGTGGTTAAGCAAGGAAGGCGGGGATGGTATCCATTTGGCAGGTTATGTAGTAAAATTACTTCTATATGCTGACGATCTTATCCTAATCTCAAAAACAGCTCATGGGTTAAGAGAACATCTAAAAGCCCTAGAACACTTTTGTCAGGAAGTTGGGATGCAAGTGAACACATCCAAGACCAAAATCATGATTTACTCATTGAATAGAAAAATTAAACAGCATACCTTTCTTTTTGAAGGCAGCCCACTTGATATAGTGAAAGAATACAAATATCTTGGGATTGACTTCCATTATAAGCTCAGTTGGGAAACCTGTAGAACGAAAAGGATACAGGGAGGTTGGAAAGCCTATTATTTGCTCCAAAATAGGTGTAGAAAAGCTGAACTTTGGGATTGGAAAACCAAGAAAACCCTTTTTGGTTTACTTGTCACGCCGGTTGTGCTTTATGGGTGCGAAGTGTGGGGAAGCAACACATCAAAGTGCAGTTGGAGACAGATAGAAAGAATCCAGAAACACCTAATAACAAATAATCTCAAAGTTAAAGCTACTGTTCCTTATGAAATCCTGCTAGCTGAGGCGGGAGCTTTTCCTTTGGAAGCTTCAGCGATAACCCGGTTGTTAAGTTATCTAAAAAAGGTTGAAAACATGGATAACCACCGGTGGCCCAAAACGGTTATGGAGGAGATTCTAGTCCGAAGAAAGAAAACATGGATGAAACAGAACATCAAGTGGCTGAACAAGTGGAACATCAAATTACATGAGTGTCCTGACACCAACAGTGAAATAAAAATCTATGTGAAGGAAAAATTCAGGACTGCCATGTGGTCAAATCAGATCGGACGAAAAAAAGCATATTACATCAAAGAGTTTAACCCAGCTAAGGAACATGGTGAAAAACCATATTTAGGTGCAACTATTAAAGGGAAAGCGAGGCTATTAATTGCTCAATTGAGAACGGGGTCCCACCATCTTAGATGTGAGACTGGTAGGTGGAAGACTCCTAAGGAAACTTGGGAAGAAAGAACGTGCTTATTTTGTAATAAGGGAGTGGTGGAAACGGAGTGGCACTTCGTCATGGAATGCACAGCGTACGAAAATATCCGTAATCAGTACTCAAGTATTTCAGATGTGGGCAATATGCAGCAGTTATTTGAGGAGGATAAGATAAATCAGACGGCTAGCCTCCTAGTCAAAATTAATAGCAGGAGATCTGATCTGGAGAAGAGTCTGGAGACAAACTAAGTTGTTGAGTGTCTCGGTCCCATAGGCTGTTTAGTCTCGTGGACGTCATTAAAATCTTTCATTTCATTTCATATGTAAGGCAAAGACATATTTATTCATGATAATCACCTAAGATATGTGTAATGTTAGCAACTTTATTAATGGAATAATTTAATTAATATGTGAAGCGATTATGATGAGAAAAGGCAATGATTAAGATGGCAATATGTTAGTTAAAGAGCGGCAATCAAACGATAATTAAACGGCAGTGATCAAGCCATGATTAGATGGCAGCGCAGCGATCAAGCAATATTTAAACGGAAACGATCACAAGGTAGTGATAATAATAAGAGAGCAGCTATCATAGTAAAGGCAGCAATAAAGATTGAAGAGGCAGCAATTAAGTTTATGAAGGCAGTGATCTTCAAAAGGCAGCATTTGGAATTAAAATTATAATTAGCAAAAGCAGCGGGTGTATGAATAGTCAATGACCCTTTTGAAACGAAAGGGTGTGACTCCCTCTAAATTAAGATATAAAGAGTAGAACAAAAAAGGAAGAAGAGGGGAGTGTAAAAAGTATGTAGAAGTGAAATATGTGAAGAATAAACATTAAAGAGAAGGAAGCAAGTGTGGAGCCAAAAAAGGGATACATCATATAAACACAATAGGAGTTTATGAAGAATAGAGAATAACTATTTTATCAAGGCAGATTTGTGTATGGAGAAAAGAATATAAGATCATTAAAAGGTAGATTGTGAAGGAGATTATATGAAGATTTGAGAAGAATATATGCTAAGAAAGCTAAGAAAGAGAATATAGACAATTTTGTGTGTGAAGATTTTGAGGAAAATATAAAAGGAGATCATTTAAGGCTAATTGTGAATAAGGTTTATTTTCAAGAAGACAAGATTCTATTGAAGAGGTTGATGCCTTATATCAAAGAGATTGGTGTCCCTTGCTAAGTTGGTGCTTAGTTGTGGGGATTGGTGTCTTCAGTCGGTTGGTGCCTACAAATTCTACAAGTGGGGATTGATGTCTCTAGTGGATTGGTGCTCAGAAATTGTATAAGAGGGATTGGTGTCTCCTGTAGGTTGGTGCCTACAAAGATTGTAAAAGAGATTTATATAAAAGCAATATTTTGTCATGGTTTTCTCCCGCAAGGTTTCCATGTAAATTTTGGTGTTCTTGTGTTCTTAATTGTCAAGATCTCACATGGTTATTATTGTTGTGGTTGATTAAGTTTTAAATTAAAAAAGATTGTATTATACTGATTCACACCGCCTGCCCCCCTCGCCCCTCCCCGCTCAATATAATCATGTGCTCATCAAACATTATGCATCAATCAACAATATACCCATGATGTTATATTTGCTCCATTAAGTAATATCATTTCTTATATTTCAAGAGTTGTATACTAGTTGAATACGGAATAGAATTTTTCCTATGTTTAGGGGAAGATGAGAATGTCATAAAGATAGTAAATGAAGCTCCCAAAACCATTGATCAAGTTTGAGCACATAACCAACTATTCAAACAAACCATATTTGGCTTGAAAGGTTGTCTTCCAAACTTCTAAGAGTTAAACATGAATCAAAGTGTACCCTAACTCCATATCTTTGTGAAGAATTTAGCGCCACATAAACCATATTTGGCTTGAAAGGTTGTATTCCAAACTTCTAAGGGCTAAACACAAATTGAAGTGTACCCTAAGTCCATATCTTTGTGAAGAATTTAGCACCATAAGTCCTTATTCTAGGAAGACGATTGAAATTTTTATATAGTGATCTTGTTGGAAGCTACATAATCTATGTACAACATCCATGTGTCGTAATTTTTTTGCACAAGCATTTCACTTTTGTGTAAGTTGGTGATAGCTTTGGACATTGTTTGGTCTTAAAAATTGCAGATTTATGGTTGGATTGTAAGATAGGCCCCAAGATTATTAATATCCAATTTGGTTAAGATTTTGAGATTACAAATTATTGAGTTTTGAACACCATAGATAGAAGGGAGATGACCATGCATGGGCATGATTTGGAGTGAGCCCCTGACGAGTGACGCACAATGATCAATTGTAGTTGGATCATCTTTGATTGGAGTGAGCACCAAAAGAGTGACTCGTGATGGTCACCCGTAGGTTGATCATTCTTGATTGTATCAATGATTGAAGTGCAGATTCACCGTTTTTGGGAGATGGCTAGGGAGAGGCCCTAAGTCAAGATAGTGTTGCAGCACATATTTTGGAGATTTTCTGCAAAATGCTCATTATGGGGGAGAAAGGATGGAATGATGACCATTTTTTTTCCAATGTTCATTATGGGGGAGAATGACGGATAAAGAACATAATTAGTTATTTGTTTGTTGTCAGTTGTAATGTAGTTGTAAATTTCAGTTATGTTATCAAATCTATATATACATGTAATGCAAAATAAAGAAATTGAAATGTGTTTTCCATCCCTAGAGAGCAAAGTTATGTGCATTGCCTACAGAGATTGAAACTTGACAAGAAGTGATACTTAGATTTTCAAAGTCTAATCACAAAAAGAAATTGAAGCGATAGGAACTTGAGGATCACTCCCTCGTGGATACCTAGAAATGTCTAGTGTTATAGGCTTAGGCATTTGCATCCTTGTCATCTACTTGTCACCATTGGTAGTACCACTCCCTGATCATGATTGTCATCTAGTAGGTTGGCAAGCTCCACAATTACATCATAATTTTATCTAGAGCAATGGCATACTAAGATTGAGCTGGAGGGAAGTAACAAGAAACAAACTTTTAAGGATGCACACTCGTTAGAGCCTTCTAGCTAGAAAGAAGAAAGAAACATATCACCATAAAAACAACCATTATTACCAAATCCTTTGGTTCCACTTCAGAGTTTCAACTTATGTATCAAGATCGCTGAGCCATGCATAGAAGGGAAGTGATTTCCTCTTTAGTTTCTTGAGTTTCTATGAGGAAGATGATATCTGAACTGAAATTTTCATCTTCCAAAATTCGCAGGCAAAGAAAAAGAACACCATAATTTCAAACTACCACTGTAATCAATGAAGAGAACCTAGAGCCAAGATTACAACCCCCAGTGTCAACATGTGAACTCACTAAAACAATTGTTATGTAAATCTATGCCACTATGGATTCCTCTAAAACCATGATCTGGGTAGCAAAGAAAAAGAACGCCATAATTTCAAACTACCACTATAATCAATGAAGAGAACCTAGAGCCATGATTTCAACACCCAGTGTCAACATGTGAACTCACTTAAACAATTGTTATGTAAATCTATGCCACTATGGATTCCTCTAAAACCATGATCTGGGTAGCTTGATCATGTACATCATTCTTTATTTGGTGATAATGCTTTTTACTCTTTCACAATGGAGCACCATTCCATCACCTATTGTTGAGATATCCCATTTAATCTAGTAAATGTCATTTTAAGGTATTGGGAGTTGCCCATACTATTTGGTGGCATTCAAATTAATTGGTCCTTTTGCTTTCAGATGGTAATCCATAATTACATACTACATAATGACAACTTATCATATACATTGAAAACAACAAATTTCCTAATATTTTGTTTGCAGCTTTCATGGGAAACATGGAAGTTTTTGGAAATCTATACCTTTGTAGTGCCAGTAAAACCGAACTAAATAAAAAATCAAATGAGCCTTTATCTCTCAAGTCCGAAAACATGTAGCCAGAAAAACTTGTAAGAAATGCTGGTTGCTTGGACAGTTATGTGTACAATAAAAATAAATCTAGGACAAAATTTTCAAAGTTCAACACTTCAACCATCTTCTCCATGATTTCAGTAAATCCGCCAGCAAAAATTATGAATTTTGAGCGTAGAAAATTAAGAAATTCACACAGCACATGTTTATGGGATTTTAATCAGTTCAAAAAATGAAGGTTTTGAACCACGCAAAAGACCTGTTTCTGAACACAGCTCATGGACCTGCATGGTGCAAAAACCAAAACCTGTACTCACTATGAATGACAACTCAAGACTAATGTTTAGCCAACCCAGAAAGTTCAGAAATACTATTAAAGTTGGGATGATGATTGAGACTTGAAATAAATATTTGGTAGAAACAAGCGTGCAAACATAAATCATGCTTTGTAGCATAAGATTGATCTGATATGGACAATGAAATACTTACGTTCCTGTGAAATAATGCATTGAAAATCAAGAAAAAAAGGTGAACAGTTATTGATTTTTGAATTTCATCTGTTTAATTACTATATTCTAATTAAGCACTTATATCTCTGCATTAAAATTATAAAGTAATCATCAAAATTTCAAATCATTTTGCAAAATGAACTGCTCAGTAAATGAAACCTACACTACCATAAAATGGTTGCACATGCAGTTAAATGTTCAATTAGAACAGCATATATCAATAGTCGACAAGTTATCAGAGATGACTTTACTTTTGGATCCGATACCTTTTAAGAAACCAGCTTTTTGAAAACAACTAGCATCAAAGAAAATAATACTGTGCTTCATTGTTCTAGAAAGTAGGATATCATTGGGAAGAGTTCTAATGTTTTGATATTTTTCGGCATAAATATTGTTTATGCTTAAAGCACTCAATCCCCACCTATTGTGTAAAAGAAAATCAGTTTATTTCTTCCTACTAGAGTTTTATCTGTCTTTAGAATGATATTTTTGGTTCACAGTTTGCTAGAGGAATCCTCGTATTGCCCACAAAATGTCCCATAGGTTCAGGATTTTTATTGGAATACAAGAATTTTATATTAAGAATCACAAGGACAAGCAAGAAAACATTGCAAAAAATGCAAAAGAATATGATATTTCTCAAAAAGAGAGACGAAGTCACCATAATGATATACCTCTCCAGACAGGGCAATATCATCCCAAATTGCCTTCATGCCTCATTGTTCTTATTGCTGTAGAGGAGGCAGATTATGATTTTAATTACAAGAGCATCTCATATTATAATAATTTTTGCAACGTACTGCTAACACGGCATATCACATTTGCCCTTATGAAATCGCACCACAAGACAAGTGATATTATCTGCACTCCCTCTAGCATAAGCAGTTTCTGTCAACTTTCTAGCTGCAACTTCTGGGTCTTCTATTGATTTAACAAGAGAAATTGCATCCTGTTCATAAAGTTGCAAAAGACAGTGATGAAACAGGATTTCTCCTAACAAATGAGAACAGAAAAGACGTACAAATTACGCATACAAACAAGGAAAACTGATAACGTAGAGCAAATTTCAAAAGTTGCAACATCCCCTTAGTACACACAATAGTAACGGGTCCTGACAACAAACCTCATTGGTAACTACATCCCATAACCCATCACTTGCAAGAACTAAAAACTCCAGATCATCATCGATCACTGCTTCCTGAGGGATTCAAAACCTTAAGTGTTTTAACACCAACTAATAAAGTTCTTCAAAACATATATGAACTATCTCTTTTGCTTGACAACAATAAACAATTTTACAAGATAACAAACGTTATAAATTACACATTATAAGATTACTAGGTGCACCTTACTTTCATATGTTTTTGCAGTTTGTTTCGTTATATTTTTTAATTGCACATCTCGTGTCTATATATAGGTCTGTTATGGGTTGTTCTTTGGACCTTTTCAGACCACATGTGCATGCTTGTCTGTGCAAGGCCCAGTCAAGTTTAAGATTTCTCCTCTTATTTAACATATCATTGACTATTGCTCTCAAATTCTGCATCTTTTGGGTTCTTAGTTAAGTCACGGAGTTGCCAAATTTCATCATAAAAAATCAAAATCCAGCGTACATTTTAAAAACCCTTAAAATTCATTTAAAATCGCAATAAAGTTCGTTTGTATGCAGTCGTACAGTTCGTGAAGGAAAATACTAAGGTTTTTGAGACAGCGGGACAGGAAAATAAGGACGGGCAGATCAGTTCTGCAGCAGGCATCAGAAGTTTTCTAGCACGGGTTTTCCATATCTGCATGCACTGGGTCTGCAAAATAGCTACCAGAATGATGCCTTCTAACACGGTTGACAACACAGAGCATGCATTACGTTGGCCCCCAAATCTTACTGAAAGATACAAATGACTAAAGAGGATAACGCAAGGCACACACAGTGAGACTGAGAGTAACTTCATGGCAAGTTGCAACAACCACAACTTCTACTGACAAGAAAAAACACCAATCCATTGATTCGATTGACAATTTGGCACCGTTATAATTGCAATCACATGAAATTAATGAAATAATTGCTGTAGGGGATGGCGCACATGCACTCAAAGCTCTCTGGAATGAATCGACACTGGTTATATGAGCCCTGTTAGTGAATGCCGAGCTGATACTGAACGTATAAAATGATTTTTTAATGACAGTCTATGGGATCAGAAATCAGAAAAGAGCACAATAACCACCAACCAACCAACGAACTCAACCCGTACCACTACTTCTGATTGTCCCGTAAGTGTGAAAAGCAATTTCGTTGAGTGCATGTGGGAACGAACAAAGTCATAGAAAAGGCTTACACGACCCGATAAAGTTGTATTGAACTTCCATGAATGTCGTTAATGCAGTATGATGGGCCCAGCTGTAGTTTATAAAAACTTATATATTTGTTTTACGCATTTAGGTTGTTGGATTATTGTCATTGATGTCAAAGAAGGACCACAAGATTCCAAGCACATATTTTATTGTGCATTTATCAATTATTGTGCATTTATCAATCATTAACAGCAAGACACAAGAAAGCATAATGCCTTTGCCAGCCTCTTATCAATCAATAAGAATTACAAGCCAGTTGAGATATGTGCACTTATCAATCATTAACAGCACGACACAAGAAAACATAATGCCTTTGCCAGCTTCTTATCAATCAATAAGAATTACAAGCCAGTTGAGGTATGTGCACTTATCAATCATTAACAGCACGACACAAGAAAGCATAATGCCTTTGCAGCTTCTTATCAATCAATAAGAATTACAAGCCAGTTGAGGTTATAATGTCACACAGAGATTACACTTCCTTGATTAATAATTAAGGAGCAGAAACAGAGGATTTACAAAGGCAGCAATTACCTTTGTTAAAATGCAGTTATCATCATTCACAAAAGAAGCGATTCTTTATAAGACAGCACTTATATTAATAAATAAACAAGACAAAAATAAAAAGCAATTAGGAATCAATTTTTCAAGACAGCGATGGAAATTATTTAAGGGCTGTGACTATTAAAATCAGCAATAGATAGAGGTGGAGATTTGTTTAGATAGTCATGACAGCAATTACCATTGTTTATATTAATTATAAAAGGCAGGAAACATGACTATTCTTGATGGGGGTGTAACCAATAACTATGTTAGACAATGTGAATAAGCATTAAAGGAATAAGCAATTATTTATGAAATGGTGTGATCTGTTTCTTGAATGTGTCTATTTGTTATGAAAGGTGATGTCTCTACAAGGAATCATCCCTCTTAGAAAGATATAAAATCATCTTGTGAGGTTGTGAAGAAGTGTGTGTAGAGTAAAAGAAAGACATACATCATATACACCAGGTTCATGAAGAAGATTACTTGCTGACTTATGAAGAGCAAGATGTGAAGATTAATTGCAGATTTATGAGGAGAATGTGAGAAAGTTTGTGCAGATTTATAAGGAGATAGTGATCAGATTTTTGCGGCAAATTTATGATCAGCTTACAGCATGTTCAAGAAGCGAATAGAGAATTATAGCAAAATGGGAAGAAAGTATAGCAGAATTTTTAAAGAGAAATCTAGTGAGTTGGTGCTCACAAATTGAATGAGGGGTTGGTGCCTCTAAAATTTGTAAAAAGAAGATTAATAAAAGCAATTATTTTACCATGGTTTTCTACCAAAAGGGTTTCCACATAAATTGTGTTGTTATTGTGTTGCTCATTGTTTGATTTTACATATATGCTAATTTTGATTAAATCTTAAGTGATTAAATAAGTTTTCCTTGTTTGTATACTAATAGAGCAAATTGTGTTGCGGACTTTAAATCTATCCAATTTAGGGGGCATGTGGGAGTGTCTAGATGGAAAGATCCAATAGAGTGGCCTGATGGGGGATCGAATGTGGATTGTGTTGAGTTAAGAAGCATTCTTGCTGGCAAGGAGTGTAGCTCACTCAAGGAGCAGGATATTCTGGCTTGGAGCCCAGATCCTAAGTGGGTCTATGTTGTGGCTAGTGGATATTAGGAGTTGAACTTCCAGAAATGTGGGGCAAGAGGTATTGAGGTGGAAAAATGTCTGGAATAAGTTTTCTTGGCCCAAGTGCAATTGTTTTTTGTGGACTTTCACTTCGAATAGATGTCTTACTTGGGATAACCTTTGGAAGCGGGGCTTTCAAGGTCCATCTGTTTGTGTTCTTTGTGGTAGAAATGAAGAGGATTCATTGCATTTGTTTTTCCAATGCTCTTTTTCCAAGGATATCTGGCACCTATTGTGGGGTATTTGGAGGCAAGCTTTTGTTCATGTTTTTTTTCCGATTGACTTTTGGAGAAGTTTGGGGAGGCCTTCAACACATGCTTCTTTCCTTCAGATTGTGTGGAATATCAGCCCCTCATTTATTCTCTAGCAGATATGGCTCAAAAGGAATCGCAAGATCTTTCGAGGAAGTAAGTTGAGGATTCAAAAGGTTTGGCAATATGTTTGTGGCATGATTCAAGGGACTGTGGAAGCTAAATGTGAAGTATCACTTCCCTTGGAGAAGAAGGGCAAAGAGATAGTGAAGAGCTTGGGTTTACAAGGATTAGCGTCGAGGTCCTTATATGTTAGGAGGTGTCATCAATCCAGAAAGAAAACTCAAAGAGATGGTCGATGGTCTCCTCCTCTGACTGATGTTTTAAAGATCAATACAGATGGTTTTTCTCGAGGAAATCTTGGGCATGCTAGGGATTGGTGGTGTTGGGAGGGACAATTTTGGTAAGGTTATTTTCCTCTTTTCCATTTATAAGGGGCAGCAAACTAATAATCTTATGGAAGGTTTGGCTATTCTCTTTGCTATTGATAGAGCTTGTGCTCTTGGGTGGCGTAAGATCATTTGTGAATCGGCTTCTCAAATCTTACTTAATATGTTGAATGAGCAGAAGCTAGATGGAGTTAGCTGGCATCTTGCCTCAGTGGCTCGACAAATTCTTAGATTGAGTTCCATGTTATATTTTGTCTCCTGTATTCATATTCTACGGGAGTGGAACAGGGTTGCTGATTGTTTGGCCAAATGGGCTTCCGAGAATCTTGGGGATTGGCAAGTTGTAGGATGGAGCAATTATCCCGGGAGTATTCTCAAGGATTAGATAGGCTGATTATAGAAGACATGACTGGATGATGTTATTCAAGTGGTTGGTTTTGATGGGGGTTTGGACCACTTTGTGGATGGTTGTAGGTATTGGGATTTTGGTTATTACTTTGGGTTCCTATTAAGGACCCTGCTTGCTTTGTATGATTGTCTTATTCTGATGCAATAGAATTTTTACCCTTTTATTCTAAAAAATATAATATAAATTATTAAAAATATATAATTAATAATTATATAATATAACATATCATATAACTATTGTTATATATAATTATATTACATATAATATAACTATTATGATAACAATTATTAATTATATTTTTTTATAATATATATTATATATATAAATTATATTCTATAATAAAAATTATTAAATACAACTATAAAATTAATATAATTACTAATTAATATATTTTAATATAATACAAATAACATTAACATATAAATATAATAAAATATATAATATATATAAATATTCTATAATTTGTGTTATAATTAATATATAATATTTATTAACTTACCAAAAAATATATATGTATTGTATATAATACAACTTACATTATATAATATAACTATATATATATTATTGTATACAATATTAAAAATATTATATCCTATAATAACAATTATTAACAGGGTCATTCAAGAAGGCTTCCCAGAAGGATGGACCACTAGTGTTGTTATCCCCTTGCACAAAAATGGTGACATAAATAACCCATCAAACTACCGAACTATTATGATTAACCCTCTTATGGGGAAACTTTTTGGAAGCATGATTGAACGCAGGATTAGCAGCTGGGCTGAAAAAGAGGGGAAAAGAGCAAAAGGTCAAGCTGGTTTTAGGCCCAAACACTCCACTATTGATCATGGAGTTACCCTTAGATTTTTGATTGAAAAAATTTGGGACATTCAAGGAGACGAAGCCTATTGCTGCTTTGTTGATTTTAAAAAAGCCTTTGACACAGTCCCTCGGAACAAGCTATGGAAGAGAATGGAGGATTTGGGAGTTCTGCATGAGCTTAGGGCGGCTGCTCATAGGCTCTACGAGCAGGTCAAAGCTAAAATCAGAACCAATGATGGTATGTCAGAATGCTTTGGCAGTGACATTGGTGTCAAACAAGGCTGGCCGCTCTCCCCAACGCTATTTGGGCTTTACATTGATAAGCTGGAAGAATGGATTGACAAGGTTGGTGGGGAAGGCATTCTTTTGGCCAACTTTGTAATAAAATTACTGCTATATGCCGATGACCTCATATTAATTGCTAAAACTGCGCTTGATTTGAGAAAACATTTGAAGGCCCTTGAAACGTTTTGTCAAGAGGTCGGGATGCAAGTGAACACTTCAAAAACCAAAATAATGATCTTCTCACTGCGAAGAAAAAAACAGCAGATTGAATTTATCTTTGAAGGCAAGCCACTGGAAATAGTGGACGAGTATAAGTACCTTGGGCTTGATTTTCACAACAAACTTAGTTGGGAAACATGTAGAGCAAAAAGAATTCAAGGAGGCTGGAAAGCGTTGTACTCTTTGCAAAATAGATGTAGAAATGCCGAATTATGGGATTGGAAAACTAAAAGAACACTTTTTGGTCTTCTTGTTAGTCCGGTAATTCTCTATGGGTGTGAAATTTGGGGCAACAGCATGTCAGATCAGAAATGGAGACAAGTGGAAAGGATACAAAAACATCTAATTATATGCAGCCTCAAGCTTAAGACTGCAGTGCCTTATGAAATTTTATTGGCTGAGACCGGTACTTTTCCTCTGGAGGCCTCAGTGATGACCCAGTTATTAAGCTACCTAAAGAAGGTCCAGAATATGGAGGATCATAGATGGCCTAAGCTAATTGT
>VDFB02372113.1:28614-53131 GCA_007258455.2 Sequoia sempervirens | reverse complement strand
ATCTTCAGATTTGAGCATCAATGGTGTGGTAAGTTTATGACATTTGCATGCTATCTATTTATCACTCTTTTCATCTCATTTCATTGTTTAGGGCTTGATTACCAAAGTGGGGTTTGACCAAGGGAAACCCCTATTCTCTAACCCTCAACCATGTTTCCCATTTTGCATGTGACTTTTGTATGTATATTTGTCAAGAAATAGGTGTTGAAACTTGATTAAAAAGTGCACAAATTCAATCAAGTCAACACAACCCTAATTCAAGCTTGGAGAGGCTTTCTACCTCATTTTCTGTAGAATCAAGTGCAGACACTTGTCAGAAAAGGAAGTGCAAACCTGAGACTACAAGATTTTGTCCCGAATTTCCTGAAATCTACAGGAGGACTAAGTCACAACTATTGGTGATTAGTCCCGCTTTCGGGCTTAAAAACTTATTTTGACATTTCTAGATACCCATTTGGCAAATTCATGTTCCAACAAAATTTCCTAAAACTAGCACAAGTGTCCCAGTCAATATTTTTAGTCAAATTTTCAGGATTCCAGAATCTTCCAACATCAAACTTCAGATTCCAGGTGCACCTCTTTCATTTTGTATTGTTATTTCATCATTTAGTTGCATTTTTTAGGCATTTCTGCATATCACATTGTGTTTTCCAGCATTTTACATTTTCTAAGTTTTGCATCATTAAATCATTTCAATTTCAGATCAAAGCATTAGGACATATTAATTAGGAATAATACATCTCATTAACATTAGTATTGTGTGTAAACCCTTGCATTTTGGTCCCCATCCAATCCCCTTTCTCCTTTTAGGTGAAAAACCCTAGGAGGAGCAAAGCATTGTGAGGGGTCAAACCAAAATCATTGTTTACAGAGGCATATCTATGAGCTCAAAAAAAGGAGAAAGATTAGGTAGAGAAGTGATTAGAGGAGGATCTGAAGGAGTGATGAACACTTGTACCCGCTTAGGGTAAGGTTCATCAGGTTCCATCAAAGAAGTCAGAAGCAACACTGAAGCAATGAGAACAAAAGTGGAAACTAAGATAGAAGTAGGAACATAAACAAAAATAGAAGTAGAGACAAAAGACTCATGCTCCAGGGCTAATTCCCATTGATGAAGCTTATGATTATGTGCAACTCAATTTTGACGGCTTTGACTACTAGGAATAGCAAGCTAAGAAGACTCCAGGGTGTCCTATTCTACTGGAGGAGTAGTCTTTGCAGCCGTCACTAGTGGAAGAGTAAGCTCATGAGAAGGAACATGAGGTGGCATGAAAACAAGGACGTGGGTCTCAACCATAGGCTCCTTTCCTTTTTTTTCTTTAGAAGTGTAGGAATGAGAGAAGGCCTCAAGGGCTGAGAAGCAGAAATAACATGAGAAGGACCAACTTTGGTCGCATTCTTTCCCTTACCATACAAGGTAGGGTGAGGGACCGTAGGAATCACTGGGAGTTGGAAAAATTGGGGTTTAAATTTCTTCAATTCACAGGTGCCTTTCATTTTCCTATGCTAGGCATTGTAGAAGGAACAAAGGACACCGTCAAAAGTTGCAAAATCTCAGAAGGTCTACCCATGAGAGCATGCTTGTTTACAACCTCTAAGCAAGAAGGCACAAAGGATGAAGCACGCTATTGTGCACACATAGAAGCCTTCATGGAATTGACATGAAAAGAAGGTGGAGGTAGCATTAGAGGTTGCAACTCCTATCTTCTACCTAAATTAGGCCTTGTAGAACAAGTCTCCACAAGGAGGTAAAGGTGCAATAGTAGCAGGCCAAAAATGATCCAAGGAGAAGCTTGCACATGACACAAGTAGCTTGTATCCAGTGTCACGAAGAGTATGCACTATGCCGTCATGAGGGAATTTCAAGCATTTTTGGACAACTGATGTGACCACATTTCATGGAGACTAGCCATGGGATGCCTAGTCTTACACTGAATAAGCCAGATTTAGGAATTATGAAAAATGGAATATCAATAGATTTAGGCCCAACAAGGACCAACAAAGAAATATAACCAATGGGAGGTACATAGGAGCCATAGTGAGTATAGATCATGGCTTTCAATTCCTCATATTTCTCCTTATGTAAATGGTTAATAAAAAGTGTCTCCTATGTGATAACATTTGCCCGATTGGCAGGGTCAACCATAACACCAACTATAATGTTACTGTTGACTTGAGCCAGGATGTAGAGAGGAGAAGGCTCCCTATTAAGGGGTAATTCATGCAGTGTGAAAGTTATATCATGAATTTTATCCACATGACTCATAGGAGGAATAGGAGTGAAAAAAACCATGTTCATGAACTCAAAAGGGTTAGTTTCATAAGATGAAGAAGCAGATGTTATTATATTGGTAGAATGAGAAGGGAAGAGATTTGTGTAGATCTGCAGTTGGTTGTTAGCCTTGGCTACATATTTGTTTTATTTTTTCTTTTTATCATCGATTTGGATGGTACTACTATCCATATGGTCTTGGACTACATGTCAAAGATGCATATATAGTGTTTAGTGTCATGCATAGGGACTCAATGATCAATATTGGAAAAACTTTTGTGCATTTTACCAACTGGGATACAGTTTGTCATCGAGTAGTGGTCTAATTTTTGGGAGAGTGATTAAACCATCTTTTAATAACTTTTGAAGAACACTGGCATAGGATTCAAATAGTTTTGTGAAGACTCTATTATGCCCTGCGATGTTCTTTTCAGTAGGAATGGAAACCATATTTGCTACTGCCTTATTATTTTTGGACTCCCCAAAAATAGACACGGTTGTCTGACTATCAAGATGGGAGGACAAGGAGGATCCACCGTACTATGTCACCATTTGTTGGTAGTCTCGAAGTGCCATATATATATGCGGGAAAGAGGGATATTTCATTAAGAGGACTTTTTCTCTCAATGTCGGTTGTAGGTTTCCCATGAACACATGTTGGACATTGAAATGAGCCAGGGAATAAGATATATAAGAAAATAGAGATTGGTAGTGAGAAATAAAATCGGTCACCTTCTCATGAGCCCCCTACTTATAATGGATGAGATCAATAAAGGTGACCTTCAACCCAATGTTCACTTGGAATTGCTGCAAGAATTGATTAATTAATTTCTCAAAGGAAAAGGTGGAATTATCACGAAGGGAGCAGGACCATTCCAACACGGTGTCCTTGAGGGATCATAGGAATATTTTGGCTAACAACACATCTTGATAAAGAAAGTCGCTACACATGGCAGTAAATGATGAGATATGGGTTTACGGATCACCTCTACCATTGTACTTATCAAACTTTAAAATTTCCACCCCTTGAGGGGTGGGAACATTTAAGATGATCAGAGCTAAGGGATAGTGGTTATAATAGGGTTACAATGTGGATTGAGAAGCGGTGTTCATTAAGTTAGCTAGTTGTGATTGTATATGGCCCATATTTTGTGATGGGGCACGTTCAAAATAGGATTGGATGGTGGAGGTGGTGGAGGCTAACCGTTCATAGGAGAGGAGGTTTGGGATGCAGATTCAGGAACCTCAAACCCTAAAGGAATGTGATTCACATTGACTCTAGGATTACCAAGGGGCACAAAGTTTTTGTTATTGGAAATAGTGAAATAAGGTATAGAAGGATTTGTATCCACCATTTGTATGAACACCTTGGACATCGAAAGATTCAATTGTGTACCAGCGATCTCCAATGGGGTATCTTGAGGGTGGTTCAAGATCGCACATCCGCATTGATGTTCATTGGTCCAATTTTAGGTAATTTCATCCTATCTATCAACAAATTTTATCGACATTGATATTGAGGCTGCCTGTGATCCACATTTCTGTCAACATTCTATATTGTGGGCATATCCAGTTGAAGGATCCATCAATTTATAACCAACACTGATTGGGAGCTTATTGTCGTTTAGAGAACAACAATTTTCGTTGTTTTTGGTTCTAACATGCAACCACAATCATTCTGATGGTCATATCTATGCTAGAGATATGTGAAAGCCATTGATCACCATCTAACATGGTTCATAAGCTCAGATTGCTGCATATGGGGAATCACTGTCAACACATCTACCATGGGCTCTTAACCATTGTGAGATAGTTGCAGTTTGGAAATAGGAGTCTTGAGATCTTCTGTTGTTCGTGTGTCATAGAAGTCTTGAGATCTATTGTTCATGATACTATTTGCAAGAAAGTATTCATTTAATACTTTCCATTCAAGTCATTGGTACACCAATACCGCAACCATCATATCACTAGCATGGTGTTCCCATTACATGTCAGGGTATTATTTGTAGTTTGAGTAAATAATGTTTTAGGTTAAAGCTAAGCTTTTAGTACATTATATTTTCTAGTTATTGTTAGTTAAGTGTTTCAAAAATTTGGAATAGTTATTATAAGAATATTTTGTGTCAGTTTAAAATTCAAGTTGTAATATTTTTAGAATAAAGTCTATTAGTCACAAGTCATCAATGGTCATTAAAAGTGTCAAAAATAAAATAAAAATGATTGTCTCGATTGTACTTGGATGCATTCTCGCTTGTACGCGACATCCATTTCATGGCGGGCATTCTAAAATTGAGCCTGAAATTCAAATTTTCTAAATAGAAAATCCATTGGAGGATGGAGGCACCGGAGGCTGGAGGATACTCAACGACCTCTTGTTAGTCACTAGCAATGAGGCCGCAATATTGCATTAGTGACAAAACTATTTGTACCAAAAAGACTAAAGCTAAGATCAGTTTCCAAGTGGCAACGACAACTGTCTCATATCATTTGTGATCAGAGTGGCAATGATCTCCAATGGTGGTTGCATACGTGACAATAAAGACTTGGGTTTCAAGCTTTGTAAATTGTGGTTGGATGTGTATGTCCCCAATCACATTTTCTCAGTTGTTTGTGAATGGATGTGTTGGTCCCCATTCACAAGATGATGTAAGTGATTGGATGTGTTTGTCCCCAGTCACTATTGTTGGTTGTTTGTGAATGGATGTGTTTGTCCCCATTCACAAGATGACTGGATGTGTTTGTCCCCAGTCACTATTGTTGGTTGTTTGTGAATGGATGTGTTTGTCCCCATTCACAAGATTACTGGATGTTTTTGTCCCCAGTCACAAGAGTTGGTAATTATGATTGGATGTGTGTGTTCCCAATCATAATTGTTGTGAGAAGAAGTGTATGTCCCTATTCATGACCTTGTTTTTGGATAGATGTGTTTGTCTCTATCCAAAATTGATATAAGACCTTGGATAGATGTGTTAGTCCCTATCCTTGGATCCATGGGTAGATGTGTTTGTCCCTATCCTTGGATGAAACCACTAAGCGTAGTGAGGCTAGTTCCACTATTGCTTGACATGAGTAGATGTGTATGTCCCTACTCTTATCCTATTATTTTTGGTGAGCTACTATGTGTGGTCATCAAGTATTGTGATGTACTTGCACCCCATGTTCATACTAAGGGGGGGTGTTGGGAATTAGTGTTCAACAACTCACATATAGGTATTTTAGGTGTCATAGTAATTGGTTGTTATGAGTTGTTAAAACAACTCATAATATTTAGATAAGTAGTTCAGGAGTTTTCCTAAATAATAGGATTTGAATATCCTATATATATATAAATGCAATGAGAATTGAATGAAAAAGGTAGAAGGATCGTAATATTTGATTTTAATTATTCTGACTTCTATCTCTGCTCCCATTTTTTCTATTTGATAAGACAAAAGAGAAGAAAGGAGACACTCACAAGAGGTCCACTAATGAAGCCTCTAGTGAAATGACAACTTTGATACATGTATACATAGAAAGGAGAAAATGGTTGGGGTTGTTTTAGGGGCTTGCCTTATTCAAACCTCCACATAGGTGTTCGGGCACCTCCATGGTCAGCCAGATAGATAGAGATAAAGAAATAAATAGACATGCTAGAATAATATGCTATCAAAGTAAAATAAATAATCCAATAAGGAAGTTGTTGTTACCCTCCTTTAGCAAGTGATAAATGTCTAAAGGGAGAAGCTACAAGCTCCAAGCTTGTACAAGGTGTGCCAATAGTGTCAAAGCCTTGATGTAGAGAGCCAAAGTGTTGTGAAGGTGATAGAAAATGGTGTAGAAGTGAAAGAAAGAGCGAAAAGAGATTGGGAAGAGTGAAAGAATGAAAGAGTATATTGAATGAATGGTAAAAATGAAGTTTTTAGAGATTATATGCATGAAGGGGGTCATTCTCGTCGTGACTGAAAGCTACAAAGGTGTTACACTCGTAAGTAGGCGGGAAGTGTAACGTCCAAATGGCTACTACAGTCAGGAATTTTTTCAAGACATTCACATGGCACACAAACATTTGCACGATGCACAATCGTTCATGAAAAAAGTTCACCTTAGCAACCAAAAATGTACACGTTAAGGATAAAATTAAGGGATTATTGCATTATCGAATTAATTTATCTAAAGGGGAGGTTTATGGAACAAAAAATTGAATAGGATGTAATTTTCGGCATTACAAGAAGAAAGCTAAGAAAAAGGATGGAGATAAGAATTCTAAAGGTAAGGACAAGTCTAAATATTTGATCATTCTAAATTAAAAACCATAATTATGGTAGGAAAGGTCACATAAAGAAGGATTGAAAGTACAAGAATAAGCATGAATCTTTTGATAGATCCTTTGGCAATGTTGAATATACCAGTGATGCATGTAGTGCCCCTCCATGACTGGTTCTTTCCTAGTGTTTGATAAATTTTGTTTGGGATTGTTTAAATTAGATTTGTGTAATAATGTTGTATGTTAGTGACGAATTAAACAAATAGATAACATATATGCATGTTGTTCTTGGTAATTGAATTATTAAATTATTAAATGATTTTTACAATATAAAGATAATTATTATTTAATATTGAGTTCTATGAATAAGTAAAATGTGTGAAAATAATAAAGAAAGATAAAATATAATAAAATAGTATTATAATGAAGTGTTTTAATGAATAAATAGTAAAAACCATAAAAAGGAAAAAAAAAAAAGTTCTCATGCAAGCGCATGCACAACTTTGATGAGATCGTCCTGGAGGTTTTATGGGAGATTTTAGAATCTTCATCTTTGATTTTTGAGATTTTATCTGATTTTTGAGTTTCAAAATTAATGGTTTTTCTTGGTTAATAAATAATTATGATTTTGGGCGTAAGAAAAAGAAAGAAAGAAAGAAAGGAGGAGGAAGATGGATATCGCCTCAACCATGAGCCCAACCTTTGTCTCACCACTTAGAGGCTTCAATGCAACAAGCGCAGGAACATGGTATACTTGGATTACCATCATTTTAATTGCCTTTGTTGCCCATTCATGCAAGGTTGTAAGTGAATCTTTCTAGAATCACATCGTTGTGAATATGAGCCTGCCCGAGCACTTCTTTCCCACTTAGAGTCTGACTACAACCTCGTCTGTGTTGCCCTGAACGTGAAAATATGTATCAGTCAGGAAGTGACATCCTTTTTATTACAATCTCACTCAATCCCTGCAATCGTAGTATATACTTATTTCACCATGCTAGTGGCATCCGAGGAGCAGCCCATTCTTCCTTCGACTTGCAGGATTGGATGATGGAGTAACTCTTAGAGGCCAATATATGGATAAGAAAAGTTTCAAGCTTGGTCTCCAACTAACCAGTATATGTCTCGAAGCTTCAGAAAGCATATCACGAGGAATCAAGAGTATGGAGCAGTGGATCCATCACTTAGAGTGATCGGGAGGAGAGTTGCATTGTTACAAATTGCTGAAAGAAATGGTGGTGATCTGCAACTAATTTCTTTGGATCTGTGAGAAAGTTTCTGAGGGAGGTGATCAAGCAACCATCGAATATATGTATATTTCGGATTCAATCATAGCATTTCTTTCGAATGCATGCATGCAAGCTTGTTTTCAGTAGGTATTATCCCTTATTTAATAACTGGTGATTTTCGTAATTTGATTACAAGTGATCAAAGTATTCTCTATATTGAATGAGTGCGGATTGAATTGTTATCATGCAGTATATTGGAATCTTGTTGTGTGCAAAGTAGGGATTAGGGTGTCGCACCCCCTCTCTTGGCAAGCCACCATCCTTTTGCAAACTGTATGTTAACTAATATGGAGTCTCTTATTTTTACTTCTACATTTACCTTCATAAGCCGTCGCCCTTCTTACATATTGATACTACAATGGTGTTTCATACCATGTAATGCGTTAAGGGTCTTTGAGGTGTGAAGTATGCACAACCCTTCTCTCCCAGCCACGCCCCACCTCTTCTTCCTCAGTTGGGGCTGGGCTTAAGTGTCACACACTAAGTTCTGACTTTTTAGGTGAGTCAAAAAAAGAAAAAATTCGTTTTCGTTTTTTTTTTACGTTAGTGTCAACTTCACCATGGACTTGTACCACTCACTTCTCTTGTGCCTGCATCAAATGCATCAAACATTGTACCCTGCACTACTCCATTGTACTAGATTTATGCTAAGTTTTTTTTCTAATTTATATAAAAATGTTAACGTAATAAATTAATAAAACAAATTTAAGTAAATCTATTGCATTAAAAAAATTAATATATATTTGAAATGTTTTTTATATAAAATTTGTTCATAAAGATTATAATAAAACAATTAGTATATATTACTTATTTACATATTATATTATATTTTAGATTTAGATTAAAAGTTTAGATCTAGATTGTAAATGTAAAAATATTCGTGGTATATTATTAAATCTAAAATTAAACTTTAATATGATTATGTGAAAAAGATATAAAGTTTAAAATCATTGTAAAAGAGATAGTAACAATGTAATAGTTATGAAACAAAATATTTTTTTAAAGAGTTTTTCTTTTATCTAAAAGTAAGATGTATATCTTATAAATATGTTGATATGAAAAACCCTAATATGGATAAGAAATCTTAAAAATAAATTAGATTGTGTGAGGTTAGAGAGGTTCACCAAATATAAGCTAATTAAATAAATGTAATTAACTAAATGCAAATCAACATATATTATGTAATGATAGTTGAGACTAATAAATCATATTATTGTACTAATTACTTTAAAAAAGTAAATGCAAAGGATAAAGACAATCATTCTTTTGATGATAGAGTATCATTCTTTAGATGATAGAGTATCATTCTTTCAATGATAGAGTAGTATATTATATTATTTATATAATATAGTATATAATGTAATATAATATGAACAAGTGCCTATCTAGTATTGTATTAATTGTATTTATTCGTTAATTGATAAACTATTAATGGAATATTAACTTAGGGGAAACTCAAGTCATAGTTTGAAATAATAGCTCTCAATAAAAATATTTCTTCAAAATAAAATAATCATACTAGTAAAATAATTATACCCAAATATTATTAAGTGTGCTTATCAATGACTTCTTTATGTCCTTGATTTTTGAATTTTTTAATAAAATCTCAAGTATTTCAACTCATAGATTTGTAGAAAAAGTAAATTTTAAGATATTTTTATAACCAATTATGATTGCAATAATTGATGGAAAATAAAACATAAAAAATAAAAATAATAATTTCATGAATTTATCTATATGCTCATCATCATATGAATTTTAAAAAATAAAATAGATGATAAATCAGAGTTATGAAAAAAACTTCCCTTTAAGTTTAATTTAGATTAATCCAATAAGATGCATATAAATAAGTACACATTAAATTAGATTAAATCAATAGCTAGTTGTAGTAGATATGTGTGTTTTGAAATAATAAATGCTAAAATATAAAAAAGAATGCAATAAAATAAAGTTACTTAGCTTTGTGTTTAAATGTGAACAATTAGCTCTGTGTTTAAATGTGAATGTCTTGTGATCACCAAGGGAATATGGGAATATTAACTCACATTGTAATATGATACACATTAGAATATTAACAATTAGTTTGCATATTTTTACTTTTGGATTCACCCAATTTGTCTTTACTTATTTTAGTTTGCTATTCACAATTGATGGTAAACTCTTTTTATGTTCCATAAATAAATATATGAATTTTACCATTATTTTTACACATCTATCTTTTTTAATTAAACAATATTTTTATTAATGTAATATACTTTATTATATTTTCACATAAAAACAATTCCATGTTTAATCATTTTTTATTCTATCTATTTCACTAATTTATAACACTTTTCTATTTTGCAAATGAAAATTGTTTCATATTTATTTTCATCTTATCTCTATTCATCCCTTCTTTTTTTTCTTTTTTTTTTGAGTCTATTATTGTATGTTAACAATACATATATAAGATCTTTTAGGGTTTTTTAACTTAATATCTCTATATTATAATCTCATTATTTAAATAATAATTAACAATATTCTTATAATATTCTTCCTCTTGTATTTTCTTGTATTTGTTAAAAATTTTAATGTCAAATTTATATTAATTTTACATTGTAAATTTATATTATATTGTGAAGATTAATATTGGAAAAATGGTAGAGTCTATTTAATTATCTATTAAGTTTATAAGGTAGTGTATTATTGTAATGTGAAGATTAGTATTTATAAAATTTATTAATTTCTTGTTGTAAAATTATTTTTTATTTTTCAAAATTTGTATTATTATATTAATTTTAACTCTTACTTTTTTTATTAATAAAAAATTCAAATGAATGAAAAATTCTTAAATTTCTTTAATATTTTCAACATTATATTACACTTGCTTTTTGTTGTTGTAATTTTCTTTTAAATGAATGGTGGTAATGAATGGTGGTATTTTCTAATTTTGATTAATTGCAATATTTTTTTCTAGTTTATTCATTACTGATATTTTCTTTCTATATTATATTTTCCCCTAAATTTCTTCTATTAAGAAAACATATTGATTCTTTTGCAATATTCCCCTCCCCTCTTATATTTATGTTTAATTAAGAAGCAACAAACTCTTATATCTATACTAGTTTATGTTACATTTTTTAATTAAAATTATTTGTATTTTATGGAGTCTAAAATTATAAATATATATTTATAAATATAAATACAAGTCTATTTGTATATAATGTTTATTAAATGGTTAAATGTATAGACTATAACTAACATAAGCTTTAGCATCATAAAATAGATAGAATTTAGACATATCATAGTGAAGTGATTAATAATTAATTTATTAATTAAATATCATACACTATTTGATAAAGGATTGTAACAAATTTATACATGTAAATGAAATGTATTTAATCCCTATATTTAAGGGAGTTATATGGAGTAAAACTAAATATTCATTGTGATTAAAATGATAGTAAAGAAGGTAAGTTGTGAGGCATTTGTGAAAAGGAGAGGGTAATTTTTTATATTGAATTACACTTTGTGGGTTTTTTTTATCATAGGGGTTTTCCACATTTAAATTCATGTGTATTGTTTCATTTATTCTCTTATAAATATATTTACATTAAACCATCATATTCTTGCATAATAGTAAAATAAATAAATCAAAATAATAGTAAAACTCAAATAAAATTGATTAAAAAAATGCCAAAATAATAGTTTACCATCAATTTCATAAAAATCTACCCATAACACCTCAAATTTTGTAACCAGTCACATTCAAATATTTTTTTTTTCAAATTTCAAAAGTTAAATATTTACATGTTCACTTTACAAATATTAAATAAATGTAATTAATTAAATACAAATCAACATATTATGTATGATAGTTAAGACTAATAAATCATATTATTGTACTAACTACTTCAAAAAAAGACAATCATTCTGATGATAGATTATATTATACTATTTATATCAAAATAATTTATATAATATAATATAATATAATATAATATAATATAATATGAATAATATAATCTATAATATATTAGAATAAATAATATGTTATATATAAATATATAATAATATACAATAATATTATAGAAATAATAGATAATATATAAAATATTACCGTTTTCTTATTTTACATATATTTATTATATTTATATATATTAATAAATAATATATAATAATTGATTTATTAATAATACTTATAAATAAAATTATTATATAAATATATTTCAAATATATATCAAGTATTTTAATCAAATAAATTAACTTAAATTTAATTTATATAATTTATTATATTAATCTAAATTTAATTTATATAATTTATTATATTATTTAATTATCTTAGATATTTTTATATAAATAATTTATTTTAAAACAAAAAAATAATCTTTTAACATCTAAAAAAAATCTATAGATAATTCATAATCCAGTGCTTTTACCAACCGATAAACCTTCAAATTTCCCACACCATCATCCATAAAATGTGAATAAAGGAGCCGCATTGAAAAATGTTGGAGAAGAAATACAAGTTAATGACAAACTGGGCATGTATAGTGTTTGATGTAGGCACGTGAACAGTAACATGTACGAAGCGCAGCTGTGACAATGCCCAAACGTGAGTGACCTGTATGAAGCATAGCCATGACAGTGACATGCTGGACGGAAACGGAAACAAAAAATATACATTTTTGACTCACCTAAAAAGTCAAGGCTTAGTGTGTGATACTTAAGCCCAGCCCTCTGTTGGTATTATAAACTCGTGATAGAATTTGATGTGAATGAGACTCCATGGGAGGGTGGCGGTTGAGACAAGAGCCATAACCGCTAACCAAACCTCAACTCTATGATGCACCCTCTCTACCCTGCAGGCTTGCTACCATAACTTGATAACCAAGTAAACTGTAGTTTTAGCTTATTTATTGAATTCTCATAATTATTTTACCTCTGTCTAAGCTTGAACAGATTAAGACATATATAGAAAAGACTCAAATTTTCAAAGACTTATATGCTCTTTTTATGCATAATGACGAATGGAATAGGGAACTTAAAGTTTCTGCGAATGATATATGTTTTGATTTCATTATAGCCTTTGGATTTATAATTATTAAGTTTGATTCTCTAAAAAAAAAAAATTCCCTTACCTTTCGACCTCCATGTTGAGGTGATTGTTTTGGTATCGGATTCATGTTATTTAATTTAGGTAGGCATCACATAGATTTAGTTAAGCATTCGATTGTGGTTAGATCATTGATGATAGCTGGAGGTATTCGGTTCTAGCATCAAAGTATGGTTTTTCAGTTAGATTCTATATATAGATATATTTGTGCATGACTGTTATTGGTAGTAGATAAATAAAATCTGAGCGTGGAATTCGATTTATTAGTGATATGTTCTTGCCTTGTTTTCCTCTAATCTTGATGAATGTATCTTATATTTTTCTCAAGCATACGAGTTTATACTTAGAGACATTTATATAAGTATATCCTTCTTAGTGTTGATAGAATGGCTATTTAATTCAGTATTGTAATTATGTTGTGAAAAGGAATAGTTTTGAACATTTATATATTTATTTGTATATATATTTGTTTTGCTGTTGTAAACCATAGTTTTGAAGTTATATATATCTATCTATAAATATATATAGATGTATTTATATATATATATAAATACCTAACATATAGTTTATTATGTGATACATTTTAGTGATTGAGAGCAATTACAAATGAGTAAATGCCTTTAATAATATGGTTCAATCAGACAGTATTTAAAATAAATTAAGCTTGGCTAGGGTTTTGTGGTGTCTGCGGTCATCCTTGGCCCCTCTTGCATCATACTGTGCTTACAGTGCAGGAATTGCCTATTTTTTTGTGTGTACGACCACATTTAGTGATGTTTTTGTGTTTTAATATGCCTTCAGATGACTCTAACCCAACAATTCATGCTAGTGTTGGCGGTTCAAAGAATTTTCTCAATGGCTCCCCCTCCGAACAAGTGCCCCAAGAAATTTGTTCTGAAAGTTTTTCATGAGGTATGCATTCTGACTCACCTGTTGATGTGGTTTTACCTTTACCAGATTTTGATTCTGCTTGTTAATGGCTTGAAAGTCACACCCTTGTTGGGTATTTTGTTGGGAGGACTCCCTCTAAAAGTGTGCTTAAGGAATGGGTTAGCAAGGCCTGGGTCCCTCATGGGGTCCACCTTGATATGGTCCAAAACTTGACCAAGGGTCTTTTTTTGTTTCGCTTTTCAGAGGTTAGTCATGTACATGCCATCTTAGGCCACGGTCCTTGGTGTGTCTGGTCTTCCTTGTTGGTTTTCCAGGCATGGACCCATGATTTTGCTATCTCAGATGAGACTAAACTTCGAGTCCCAGTTTGGATTGAGTTTCCTGGTCTCCCTTTGCCTTGTGTGCCCTTTTTGAATCATATTGTGTCCTCATTGGGGAGGGTTATCTACGTTGAGCCAGATAGGTTTTTTTAGGCTCGTCCCCAAAAAAGGGTTTATGTGGAAGTGGACCTTTCCCATGACTTGAAAGACTCCATTGATATCCAAATAGGAGCTCTCTGGCACACCCAGAAGGTCACTTATTTCAATCTTCCTAACACGTGTTATCAGTGTCAGTCTGCAGACCACAAGATTAAGGACTGCCCTTTGGTAGTGTCTTGTACGCCTTCTCCGCCATGAGGTGTTGAGCAGCCTCGTCGGTGGATTCTTCTAATGGTAAGCAAGATACAGCTTGGACTATGGTTACAAACTGCAAGAATAAGTCTATTGGTTCTGGTTTGGCTTCCAAAGCCATCGAACCGGCAAAAATTGTTCCAAACCCTTCCACAAAGGGGACGATAGCTCTGAACAAGGCTGATAGCATGCCTCTGCAGCCTCAACCTAAGACCACGCCTCAGCCTGCCGCTATTATGATGACACAACCAAGTGTTTCTGCTCTCGTATTGAGAGCTCAAAGGTGTTCTTGCAACCCTTCTCCTCATAGGGAAGAAGGGGAATATGTTCAAGAGAAGTGGAGAATTTCCTCTCCTTCTATCCAGATTGGTTCAATACTGCCAATTTTTTTGCAGAATCGTTTCTCTTCTATGAACGAAGAGAAACCGAATTCTAATGATATGGATGTGTTTCATCCATGAACTTCCTTTCATGGAATGTCTGGGGTCTAACAGACCTCTCCAGAAAGTATACTATCAGAGATACCCTGCATAAGTTATCTGGTATTGAAGTGCTTTGCCTCCAAGAAGTTAAAATTTCTAGTTTTTTGCTTGCCTCGGCTTGTCACTCGATATTTGGCCAGCCAGTTCCATGTTTTGCACTGCTCATGAACCTAGGTGTGGTGGAGTTGTCACTCTTTTGTCCCCATGGTGGCACTCTTGTGTGGTCGACCATGGGTCTAATCCCACTCATCGGCTCGTTTAGATTCTTCTTAACATTAATAATCATTATTTTGGGATTATTAATGTTTATGCCCCTAATGATGTTGTAGAACGCTTTGTGCTTTGGCGATGGATTGTTGATTCACTGCCCGTTGCTACTTGGCTTTTATGTGGGGATTTCAATATGGTTGAGATGGCATATGACAAAGATGGCACCTTTCCTTTCAGATGGGAAATTGGTGAAAGAGAGGTGTGGTTCTACATGTGCAATAAATTAGGGTTTTTTGATCCCAATATCAGCCACCGCCATTCTCATTCTCTCTGGCACACCTGGTGTAATTATAGGGCTACTTCTAACAGAATTTTTAAATGCCTCAATCGTGCCATGATCTCGGCTCAATATTTTTTCTCTTTTGACAACCCTTCCCTTCTAGTTAAGCCATTAGTGATATGACTTTGTCAGACCACTTACCCATTTTATTTCGCATTGAATGGGAGTTTCGATAGCCTCGCACATGTAAGACTCAATTCTTTCTTAACACATCTTTACTCTGCCACAAGCCTACCCTGACCCACATTTGTAGAGTTTGGAATTTGGAATGCAAGTTAGCCCATCATAAGGATGGATTACTTGGTGGAATGATGCTATCACTCGCATTGCTAGATTTTTGCGCATTTATGGGCGCCAACTGGCCATTTTTCGCCGGTGGTCTTATGAGGCTACCACTGCCGACCTGTGCTCAACTACTGAGGCTTTAGCGGTCAACCCCTTTTCCCCATCATTGTAAGTTAGAGTGGCAAAGTTAATGCACAAAAAGAAAATTGCTAAAAGTTGTGCCTCTAGGGGTGTGCAAATCAAGGCATGTCTTCATTGGCTTAAAATTGGTGATCGTGCCTCCAAAGAGTTTTTTTTGGCCTTGTGTACCAGACACTCTTGCCCAGGCATTAAAAAAATTAAAGATGGCGTACAAGTGCTTTCAAAGTTGCCTGACATTCTCCAGGCTTTTGTACATCACTATGAGCAAGTGTTCACTGCTCAAAACACTGTGCTAGAGTGACAACAAGCCCTCCAGGAATGCCTCATTGTCATGCCACATAGGCTTTCTTCAGCCCAAAAAAACTATTGTGATCAATTGTTAACAATTGATGATCTGAAAGAAGCGGTGCACTCCATGGTTGATGATAAAGCCCCAGGGATTGATGAATTTCCTTGCAAATTTTAAAAGGCCCTCTAGGATTGTGTTGGCCCAGACTTACATCATGTATATTTAGAAGCATTCCATGCTAACTCTCTAGGGGAGTTAATAAACAAAGGCAATATTAAATTCATACCTAAATCTAGTGATCCCAAAGACATTTGTAACTGGCGGCCTATTACGTTTCTCAATGTCTCCTACAAAATCATTACCAAAGCTCTAGCTTTAAAGATTTGCCATCTTTTACCTCAAATTGTACGCCTAGAACATATTGGATACATCAAATCCAGGTTTATTTTAGATAACATTATTTTTGTTTGGGAAGGCATGGAATGGGCTCGGCGCTCCAATCAAAAAGCCATGTTTATCAAGATTGATTTTTCCAAAGCCTATGATCGCATTGAATGGTCATTTATCCTTGCTATGCTACAAACCTTGGGTTTTGGGCCCAATTTTATTTAGTTTGTTTGAATGCTCTTTGTAGACGCTTCATCCTACATTACCATTAATGGTTGCTAGTCCTCTGCCTTTGGCCTCTTTCGTTCCATTCGGCGGGGTTGCCTGCTTGCTCCTTCTTTATATGTGCTTGCTACTAAAGGCTTTGGTTATCTTTTGGCTAATGTGATTTCCCAGTAGTGTGTCAAAGGAATCTTGTTTCCGAACTCTCAAGCTCAGCTTATCAATGACCATTTTGTTGATGATTCTTTCCTCACTCTCTTGGAGGAAGAGGAGAACATTCAAGCGACACTTGACTGCCTTAATATTTTTTGTCTCGCCTCTAGCTTTGCCATTCAGTGGCACAAAACTCTTTATTACAAACAATCATTCTTGCCTTGCCCTTCTTGGCTTTAGCAGTATGGTTGGAAGTGGATTGGGCCAAGAGAAATTTTTTGGTTCTTAGGCATTCCTTTTTCTTTTTAGGCGTCCTTAGCTGAGCTATGGAAAGTTGTGCTTTCCCAGGTTGAACAGAAGTTGGCTTACTGGATCACTAAGCCCCTGTCTCTGGCAGGGAAATTTCAAGTTTGCTCGAAGGTTTTTGGCCACCACCCATGTTTATTATTCCTCTTGTTGGGCGCCTTCTAAGGCTGGCTATAGCAAACTTGAGAATCTGCTCTGAGACTTTCTTTGGGCCTCTTCTGAAACCCATAGAGGGTTTCATCGTGTTGCTTGGGAATTCTACTATCTCCCCAGAGATTCTAGAGGTTTGGGATTGCTCTCTACCCAGAGGCAAGGGACTGCCTTGTGTGTTAAATGGATTATTCGTGCCCTTACTGGGGATGAGGCCTGGAAAATTCTTCTCCACCATTGTATTCAGTCTATTTTTTCTTTACACAAACCTGCCTGGAAGAGGATTGGTTTTCAGACCCTTTTGGTCATGAAGGAACCAGACCAAATTGTTGGGACTTTTGTTGCCAAAAGCATTTGGCATGCCTAGGAGGCTGTCAAACCCTGGGTTCGGTGGGCTGGCTTAGGTTTTCGTGATGGACTTTCACTTAACCAGCATAACATCTAGTGGTCGCCTCTTTTTGCCTCCAACGATCAACCTTTGGCTAAAGTGCACTGGCTTAAAGCTCTCAAATTTCACAAGAAGGGTATCCAAACCCTCCAACAACTTTTTCATAGACCCACCATATGCATTATGCACTGGGACAAGTTTCGTGCCATGTACGGGCTTCAAAACCAAGACCATGCAACTTTTGATGGTCTGGTGAATGCTATTCCAGATGAGATGCATCATAAAATTGGTATTCGTGGGTTCAAACCTTGGTGCAAGGACTAAAGTGGTACCCAGATACTCCTTTCAGGAACTACAAGCCTAGAATTGGTTATAGGTGGCTTTCACCCCATTTTCCTATGATCTAGAGTTTGAACCAGAGGTGGCTTCTCCAATCTCCCGCTCTTGTTTGGTGTAAAAGATTCGATGTCACTTGGTCTACAAGTGTTGAGCCAAAGTTAGCCCATTTTTCCTAGTGTATTCTTTTCCAAGGCTTGCCTGTGGGCTCTTAGCTTGTCCACTTGGGGGTCCATGACCCTCGGTGCCCTTTTTGTGGGCACGCTAAGACTTTTAAACATCTTTTCTGGTTTTTTCCCAGAGCTCAACAGTACTAGACTTGGATTCATGACTTCTTTCGGCCATTTAGGCTGGAGTCGTTCTCCTGGCATATGATTCTGCTGGGTGATTCACCCAGATTCCCGACCAAGTATACCCAGCTTTGGCAGGCTCACCAGATCCCCAACCCCCATACCAATTCATGCAAATAAAACCATATTCCCCTCTAACCTCTGGAAGAATCTCAAAATACTAACATCAAGGTTCCCCCATCAAGAAAAGATGACAATAACAAGATCTCAAAGAACTGGCAACCTTGGAAGATCCGCATTGGGTAACCCATATCAAGTTTATTGTTGGATTTCAGGATGAGTCTTTGTGAACACTTGATGCTATATTGATTCATGTGGGTTTAAGCCTTGCACTATGGAGATTGTTTTACTATGAAGATCTTGTGGGAGGTGTTGCATGCCTCATTTTATGTGTATATTTTTTATGGTTTTTCTAGTTGGTGCAAGTTGGCTTACCCAATTGTAACTGTGGGTTTATTTTTGTTGCTAGTAGGGGGAGTGGTTCTCAATGGGGGTCGGCGCACAAAGTGGCGTACGAGTAACTCATTGAGAGTTTCCTTAATCATTGATAACCTAATAATTAATTAGGGGGTTTGGGTAGTATCTCACCTTAATCCAAATAAGTTATCCTCACTCATGGCTCAAGTGCTCGCTTAGGCTTGAGATGAGTGGGAAGGCCTAGAATGGAAAAGATCAACTACCTTGTCCTCTTGAAAGGTATGTTGATCCCGCATGAGTGAGAATGGGGGTCGGGGATCGGTTGAGGTTGCCAGAGTTTAACCATGTAGGGGGCCAGTAACCTATGAAGATCCACATTGGGTAGCCCATGTCGATCTTATGTGATGACACTCCACCCTTTAGCAACCTTGTATGTTTATTGTTCCCCTCTTGTTGCGCTTGTACCTCTGGAAGTGGATGTTGTCTTGTGTTTGTTGTTGCACTTGTCGTGGAGTCTTGTTTTCCATTGTTCACCTGAGTGTTTTGCTTGTGGGTCTTTCTTGTCATCTCCTAGCATGGGGGGTGGGTCTTAGGGTCCACGTGGTCGGGTGGAACATGCTTTCCACCCCATTGGGTCCCCAAACGATGTTCATGAAGTGCAGAGTTCATCTTGATGTAGTTGATCTAGAGCTTCACCATAGTTTAGTTGTACCATGTCCATTTTTGTAGTACTCTTGCATTTGATGTATCATTCCCCACTATGTGTTGAGAAGCATTGTTGTACTTTTGTAGGTCTGAAATGATGTAATTTCATGTTGATGTATATGTACATTTTGATTTGATCAATGTAATGTATGGATGTTCTTGACTATAACATGTGTTCATTTATGGATGTTTCTCATTGTTGTATTATGTTGGATGTATGCACATTGTTCACTTATCCTATATCATGGTTTTTTTATAATGCAATCTTGAGATTCATTAATTATCGTTATGGAATGGGAATTGTGTTTAGTAATGCAGTTACGTGTACCCCAAAGGACGTAGTTGATATTGTATATGTATAATTTCATTACATGTATTGTATGTTAATATACTTCTCATGTTAGTTTACTTTTAAAAAAAAATTGTGATGTAATTTGTTAGCTTTAAGTTGTCCTTTGGGGTTTGCGCGACAGGGCATTACAATGCATTTATCTCTACTAATTTAATTGATGATGATTTTAATTTGATTGAATCAGGTTCTTATTTTCATATGACATTCCACTGAGAGTAGTACTTTTACTATCCCATTTTTAATGAAGGACAATTTTTTTGGGTGATAACAGTTATTTGAAGAAAACTGATGAAAGGTGAAAGTTCCTTCATGGATGCTAGGGTAAGAACACTCTCAAATGTTTTACATATTTTAGGTTTGTCTAGAAACATAATATCTATCTAAAATGGTTGACTTGGGAATACATGTCAAATTTGATGGAAAATAGTGTAAGTTAGCAAGAGGTAGTTTGGTGCTTATGAAGGGAGTGTGGCATGGTACTCTATATAGGTTGGGTGCATCAATCTTATCCAATTGTGCTAATGTATTTACATTTAATTCAATTTGTTATGGCATCTTAGGTTTGGTCACTTAAGAAACTTTGCTAAGCAATGATATGGTAGATGGTCTTGTTGATTTTTCTATTTGGATTGAATTTTATGAGTATTGTGTGATGGGAAAACATAATAAAGTGTGGTTTAACTTTGAAAAAACTAGAGGAGAGGATATTTTAGAGGTGACACATAGTGATTTTTTTGGTCCTATGGCTATTATATCCATTGCTAAGTATTTATACTATATATCTTTTGCTAATAATTATTCTAGACCTATTCTTGGGTGTATTTTATTAGGAAATATTCTAAGGTGTCTCTCAATTTTAATAATTTTAGGGCTCTTGTTGAGAATCAAATAAGTAACAAAATAAATGTACTTAGGATATATAATGGTGGTGAATTATTCTAAAAGGATTTTGAAATATTCCATAAGCATACTAGGATTGTGAAGGAAAGAACAACACTATTACACTAAAACACAACAAAGTGGTTGAGAGGTTAAATAGAACCTTGCTATATCTAGCCAAAAGTATGAAGAATAGTGTTGATCTAAGACTAGAGTTCTAGGCTGAGGTAGTTAGCACTGCATGTCACCTAAAGAATTGATATCCTACTTATACACTAGAAAATAAAACACCATATAATGAAATATGGTATTGGAAAGATTAATTGTGACACATTTGCAAGTCTTTGGTTGTGAGGAATTTATCTAAGTAACAAAGGAGAGATAGTCTAAGCTGGATTTCAAGGTAAAATTGTGTATTTTTATTGGTTATGGTGAGATATTTAAAGCATACAAGCTTTGGAATCTATAAAATCTAATGGTTCTCCACTTAAGGGATGTTACATTCAAGGAACTTAGAGTCTTGACTAAGGATGAGCGACCAAAGGAGAATGAGATTAAAAAGGTGTATTTTGAAATAAATTTGACTCGTAAAATCTATCTAAAACTAAACAACATTATATATATGACAATTTGGGAGAAGAAGACGCAAGTTCATCTAGTAGAAAATGTGAAGAAAAATATGGTGTAGATGTGGCAATAAATTCAACAGTAGTTGTGAGAAGGTTTACAAGACAACAAAGATCATCTAATAGGTATAGACCACTAGATTTTTGTAATATTTTTACTCTTACTTTTACTGGTAGTGAATAATTTTTTATAGAATAGACTCTCACTTCTAAACGGAAAAAATATTAGAAACATGCAATTGAGGAGAGTTTTGGCATTGAATCACTGTAATACCTTAGATTTGATTGATCTAGCTAAGGACAAGAAACCCATTGGTTAAAAGTGGATGCTCAAGAAGATATAACACTTGAGTGGTACAAGGCACCTTTGGTGGGAAAAGGATAATCTTAGGTTAAGGAAATTGACCTCGGTGAGATATATTATCATATTGCTAAGTTTCAATTTCTATTAGGATGTTGGTATCTATTGTTGTGGCACTTGATTTGGAGATTGAGAAAATGGATGTCAAGATAACATTTTTGTATAGATATTTAGAGGAGGAAATATCTATGGATTAGCTTGAAGGATTGAAGGTGAAAGTTAAAGGAAACTTGGTTTATAAGTTGAAAATATCACTATATGGATTAAGGAAAACACTATGAATTTAGAACCAAAATTTTGACACAATGCTAGAATTGGGTTTTTAATAAGTGTTTAGATCTTTATGTATCAAATAATAAATAAACACATTATGATTATTATTTTATATGTTGATAGTATGATTATCATTAGAGACAATAAAGAATTAATCTGTGAACTTAAAACTCAATTGTATAGTGAGTTTGATATGAAATGCTTAGGAGTTGCTAGATACATACTTGGTATGGATATATATAGGGATAGGACCAGTAGGAAACTATGGCTAAACTAGAGGAAGTATCTTGAAATGGTATTATGAAGGTTTGAAATGCAAATAGTAAATTGGTAAGTACAACCCTAACAATTGGCATAAATTTGAGTTTGGAACAATGTCCTAAATATGTGGAGGATGTGTAGGAAATGAGGAATGTTCCTTATGTAAGTGTGGTAGGAAGTCACATTTATGTGATGTTCTACACAGGACCAAATATTGCCCAAATAGTGGGAGTTCTAATTAAGTTCATGGAAGATTGAGGTAAATAACAATGGAAACATGTGAAGAGAGTGTTTAGATACTTGAAAGGAACTCTAAATTATTGCTTAACTTATCACGGTAATAATTATGTGGGTATATTTTTCAGTGTACAAGGATTTGTAGATTCATGTTGAGTTGGTGACCTTGATAATTGAAGTTCAACAAACAGTTTTCTTCATTTTATTTGGATGAGTGGTGAGTTGGATGAGAAAGAGGTATCAAATAATTGCCTTATCCACTATTGAATTAGAAGATGTGGCTAAAAATAATGCTTGTAAGGAAGTAGTGTGGTTAAATATGTTGAGTGATAATATTAGTTTTAAGAGTCAAACAATTATGAAATATGATTCACATAGTGCAATTTGTTTGGCTAAGAATCTTATTTACCATGCTAGAACCAACAATATTAATGTTCATTATAATTTTGTGAGGGAAATGGTTGAAAGCATGAAATTTCAAATTAAGAAAATTGATAATTAGGTAAATAATGTAGATTATCTGATAAAACATGTAAGTAATTCCAAATTCATGTAATGTAGGGATGAGATGAGCATATTCTATTCTTGAGCTAGTTAATTTATTGGGTTGAATATTTTTGTCTCTCTTGTGGTAAATATCAAGTGGGAGAATGTTGGTACTTTGGTGATAATCACCTACAAAGAGTCCTTGTAGGAATATTCTTTCTACATATTACATTATGATTAGTTGCGGTGATTTTTTAGGTTATATAGTACACAAAAATGTTGAAGTGCATATGGTTTTTTTGTGGTAGTAAGTTATGGTGAATAAAACATGGTTTATTTGCAAGTGGTGGTGATGGAGATGATAAAAAAACTCTCATCTTAACTCCACAAATTCAGATTATGCATGACTCAGAAAATGATTAATAGCAAATTTGACAATTACAAGTGTCCAATTAAAATAGGTTTACAAATACTCCACTCATATTCAGATTTTCAAATAAATCAAATAACTTTATTTCTTATAGCTTTCATGAAAATTACATTACATCCACAGGAAACTCCATTTGCCTCACTGTTTTTCCAACCTTTCATCTTTCCTCCAATTTCCAACTATGTTCTTACAACCTTACATTCTTAACCTCTTCCCATTTCTTAATATTCAGATGTCTAAATTTGGACACTTAATTTATCCAAATTTATCCCCTTTAATTAACATCCTTAAGTTCTTCTAATCCCTAAGGTATCTAGTTAAATAATTAAATACCTTCCTCTTTCATCAAATGAATTAAATAAATATCACATTTATTTAATTCCTCCTCATGTCACATCCTCCATCTTTTTTTTACCTAATCTTAATCCTTCTTCTAATCCATCATTAGGATGTGCACATGCCTAATCCTTGATTAGGATGTGTCACATCCTCCAACTTTTGCAAGTTGGCCTCTAATCTCTCTTAGCCACCTAACCATCCTCTAATCCTTCACTAACTAGCCTAATCAACCTCCTCAAGGAATTTTTAATTCCTTTTATCCTTTCAAGGAATATTAAATTCCTTTTCTCTTCCCCATGTCCTTTATGACATGTGTCCTTGGTCAACCCTTATTAAATGCTTTTCCTTTTTGACAAGGCATCTCCCTTCCCCATGTGAATTTTTAATTCACCTTTTAATCCCCTTAATGCATTTAAGGAATTTTAAATTCTTTCCCATCTCCCCATGAGAATATTTGAGGAATTTTTAATTCCTCACATGTCCTCTCACCCACATGGGGACAAGGACCTCCTTTATGAGATCTTGTCCAATCCCAAGGTACTTTGTACCCCCTCCATGTCATGTACTATCCTTCCACTTCATGTCCACTTCACCTTTTAGGGCTACATCACATGCTACATGTCAAGATGTGAGGGCTTGTGAGTTCTCACC